>PVJC01007346.1:35924-51847 GCA_004026665.1 Murina feae | reverse complement strand
CCCTTCCCTTCCCTTCCCTTCCCTTCCCTTCCCTTCCCCTCCTTTCTCTTCCCTCCACTTCTGCTCTTCTCCTTCTCCTCCCTTCCTTCTTTCCTTCTCTGTTCCTCTTTCCTTTTTCTCTGTTATTTCTTCCTTTCTTTCTCTCTTTTTCTCCCCCACCCCCTCCTTCCATTTTACTTGTACTAAAAAATTATATGGAAAAATTGCATTTAGCCAAGTGAGTTTGCAGTTGACAATGTGATAAATTTTGAGTAAAAACATGAGTCAGCATATTATCATCCATTGTCAAATCCTGCCTGCCTCCTGTTTATGTAGGCCCACATAAGAATAATTTTTAACTTGTTTTAAAAAGCAAACAAATATATTGTGACACATAAATATTATGTGAAATTCAAATTCACATAACCAATAATTTTATGAACCAATGTCACTCCAATAAATCTAATTTAAATAAGTAAATAAATTCATTGTCCACAAATATAGTTTATTGAAACACAGTAATACTCATTTATTTACACTTTGTTTCTGGCTTCAGTCCCATGACAATGAAGAACAGAGCAGTTGCAATGGAGACCACATCTCAACTAATAAAAGTGTAATATTGAAATTAACCATCCCTTCGGGACACCTAAGCCATGCCCACCAGCCAATCAGAGTGACTGTATGCAAATTAACCCAGCCAACATGGAAGCCATCACTCACGGACCTGAGTAAATGGCAGCTTCCATTGCAACAGGAGTGAAACTGAAACTGTTTGCGGGCCTGCCCCGCTTATCCTGGCTCCAGGCAAAACATATTTGCAACAATGTCTCAATGATAGACAGCAGGCCTGGCCTGACTACTAAGGGTAACAATGTCTCATTATAGAAGCCACGAGGTGAAGCAGAGAGGAGGTTTCGTTACTAGACCTCAGCTTAAAGGAACAGTGCATCAATTATAGAAGATAAACAAACCCCAGAAACCTGCTTCCAGCCAGGCTTACTGGGACATTGGGTTAATGAGAGCTGTGGGCAGCCTGAAAGCCTGAAAGCACCAATCAGCCTGTCACCCAGGCTGGCCAGGTACCCCAGCAGGGACCCAAAACCTGAAGGCACTGTGGGCAGCTTGAAAATGCTCCTCAGCTCCTCACCCAGGCTGGCCACACCCCAATGGGGTGAGGGACTCCACTGGGGGGCTTCATCAGCCTGAAAACAGCCATCAGCCCCTCACCCAGGCTGGCCAGGTACCCCAGTAGGGACCCAAAACCTGAAGGGACTGTGGGAAGCCTGTAAACAGCCCTCAACCCCTCACCCAGGCTGGCCACACCTCCATGGGGTCAGGGTCCCCACTGGGGGGCTTGGCCAGCCTGAAAACAGCCATCAGCCCCTCACCCAGGCTGGTCAGACACGCCAGCAGGTGGACATCCCCAGAGGGGTCCCAGACTGTGAGAGGGCACAGGCCAGGCTGAGGGACCTCCCAAGTGCACAAATTTTTGTGCAACGGGCCCCTAGTAGTTTATAAAGCCTGAATTATTTACTATCTGACCCTTTATGGAAAACTTTGCTAACCTCTCTTTTAAAATAATTTTAGTTTTCAATTACAGTTGGTATACAATATTATATTAGTTTCAGAGGTATAATTTATGAATTGGACATTAATTAATAATATACTGATTAGACATTTAAATATCTTTTTAAAATATATATTTATTGATTTCAGAGGAATGGAGAAGGAGAGACAAACAGAAACATCAATGATGAGAGAGAATCATTGATGGGCTGCCTCCTGCATGTCTCTCACTGGGGTTCAAGCCTATAATCAGAGCATGTGCCCTGACTGGGAATCGAACCATGACTTCCTGGCTCATAGGTCAGCACTCAACTACTGAACCACACCTGTTGGGTGGTTCATTTATATATCTTACAAAGTCATTACCCTAATAAATCTAGTACCCTTATGGCACCATATATCTTAACTAATAAAAGCATAATATTAAAAATAACCATTTCTTCAGGATGGCCTAAGCCACACCCACCAGCCAATCAGAGTGACTATATGCAAATTAGCCTAGCCAAGATGGCGGAGGCTGCAGCCCGGGTATGCGACTTCTCTGGGGCTGCGGCCTCCGCCATCTTGGGAGCCTCCGTCCTGGGAAGGCATCTGGCACCCTGGACCGCTGATGCCTTCCCAGGCGGAAGCCTCCAGGGTGCGGGACCAGCCCGCTGGACCCCGTGACCCCCTCCTGGGAGGCCGATGGGGTGACCAGTGCCACCCGATGGGCCTCCCAGGCGGAGAAGCCTTGCGGGGGGCGGGAATCCCCATGGCCCCCTCCTGGGAGGCCGATGGGGTGACCAGTGCCACCCGATGTGCTTTCCAGGTGGGAAAGCCTGGGGGGTGGGAGGATGGGACCAGCCGGGGGACCCCGCGGTGCCCTCCTGGGAAGCCTATGGGGTGGCCAGCGCCACCCCATCGCTTCCCAGGCGGATGGCCCAGAGGGTCAGTGGGAGCTGTGGCCAGCCTGAAAACTGCCCTTAGCCCCTCACCCAGGCTTGCCACACCCCCTGGGGTGAGGGTTTCCACTGGGGAGCTTGACCAGCCTGCAAACAGACATTGGCCCCTCACCCAGGCTGGCCAGACTCACCAGCAGGTGGACATCCCCAGAGGGGTCCCAGACTGCAAGAGGGCACAGGCCAGGCTGAGGAAACACCGCCCCCCCCCCAGTGCACAAATTTTTGTGCACCGGGCCCCTAGTTATTATTATAATATTATTGACTTTATTCAGTAGGCTATACTTGATATCTCATGGCTATTTTGTAACTACCAGTTTGTACTTCTTCATCCTTTTTCTGTTTTAGCCTATTCCCACAACCCCACTGTCATCTGGCATGTATCAAAATGTTCTCTTTATTGATGAGTTTGGTTTTGATTTATTTGTTTACTTTTATTTTTAGATTCCACATATAACTGAAATCGTATGGAATACTGACCCTTTTTTTTAAAGAGCTAATTTTCCTCCAAATTTTCTCAAATTCTTGGAATTTCAGCCTTAGAACTTCCTATTTTGGATGGAGGGATTATTGTTTATTAAAATGAAGATTTATCTACATGACAAATATTAATTTAGATTTAGCAAGACTTTATTGATTAGATCCTAACTTGCATCTATCGAATAACTAGGATTAATAGTTGAAAGATTTGGGAGAGAATAAGGTTTTCTCTAGCCCATTGTAACAACATGGGACAGACAGGCTCTGAGTGGGTGGGTGAACATAAACTGAGACATACAAAACAAAGACAATTACTGGCATTAAACCCAGGTCTATCAATGGGCACGATCACAGGTAACTTTCTTTTCCTGCTACACATTTTTCAAAGAACTTAATCTACTTACATTATTATACTATTAGCCTTATCCCTATATTATCAAATTGCCACTTGTAATAATTAACTCCCTGCCAGGTTTTTTGTTTTTGTTTTTTTCAGGTGATAGGGTGTTGACCTAGTGCAAACAGCTTTGATATGGTTCCCTTCGGGTGGCAATAGGAATGATGACCTAAAAAAACATAGTGATCCAACTTTCACCTCTTCTACCCCAATTTACTCGGTTGAATCTTATGGAATTATCATTGGAAAATAAAACATTTCAAAGTTCAATAACAATGTCATAAGATGCAACCTAGTGTTTTAATTATGAGAAGGTCCTGTGGAATGGGAAAGGGCTGAGTAATTCTCTATCTTTGTATGTTTCTTGGGGAGTAAGTTGAGAATCAGACACTGGTCTCTCCTACTGCCAGTCGGAAGGTGGAAACACTTGTTTTGCTACTGTCTATTTTTATCTTGAGTCACAGGTCCCTGCAACATCTATCATGTGTATCTATTTTCTAAAAACCCAGTGGACCAGGATAAATGCTTTTGTTAATTTGGCAGGAGATGTTCTATTATGATGGCAGTCATATGATCAAATGTTTGTGTGGTGGTGTCTAGATCTTTAATCATTTCCTAAGTTGGGTATAGAGCATGTCCAGATTAACTGAACATTAATTAATTTTATGAACAAAATGTCATGGATCTCATATTGACTATTTACCTAAAATTAGAAGCAATTGAAATTAATTCTTACGTGTTTCATAACATTCTTTTTCAAAATAGTCCTACCTCTGTAATTCCTCATAACATCCTTCTCCCTTCATCTCTATTCTGTGTGGCGTCATTTATCACTGCAGATTTTTTCATATCCTATTTTTTTCTTAAGTTTCTCATTAGTTCTGAGCTGCTGCTACTGATTTAAATTGTGTTTTTATTTTTTATAGATGACTCAATGTTTACAGATATTTGGATAGAGAAAGAAAGTACCTGGCTGGTTGGCTAAGGGAAGAGGGTTGGGGCAGTATGAACCTTGAGAGAGGAAGAAAGAATTTCTAAATTCTTTCATGCTATGGGCTTCTAGAGAGAACCACTATGGTTAAACTTACACAAAACCTGTCTCTGTAGCTCTGCTGCTCACAACCCAGACACATGGCTTATGAGAAGCACACCCCTCAGCCAAGCCAGAGGAAGGAGTAGCAGTGAATGTTAACCTACTGGTGAGTTTTGCTTCTATTAGACTCAAGTGATGGTTGCCTTCTCTATGCTCAAGGGTAGATATTTATGCTTATGATTAAAATTCACAGATAAGATCATTGGTCAGTTTACCTAAAATGCTGTTTTTACTGTTTAAATATAAAGCAAATCTATTGACCCCTGTTGTTACCCTAACATCATTATTTTAAACACCAGAGGCCTGGTGCATGAAATTCGTTTACTCAGGGGGGGTCCCTCAGCCTGGCCTGCACCCTCTCACAGTCAGGGAGCCCTCAGAGGATGTCCAACTGCTGGCTTAGGTCTGCTCCCCCAGAGCCCAGCTTCTGGCTGAGCAGAGCTCCCTCTGTGGGAGCCCACTGACCACCAGGAGGCAGCTCCAACGTTGAGTGTCTGTCCCCTGGTGGTCAGGGCACATCATAGTGACCAGTTATTCCGCCATTCCGTCTATTTGTATTTTATTATATAGGATTAGTTAGCAATTGTATTGAAAAATGTAGCTTTACTGAGGACATCAGTAAAGATTTGAAAAACAATGGATTGGAGATTTCTCTTATCATCTTAGGAAGGAAGATTCAAATTGTAAAGATATCTAGTCTGTTCTTATTAATATATTCATCTAATTTAATTCTCATATAAATTTCATAAGATTTTGTTGAAATTTGATAAAATGTTTCTTATCTTCATTAAGAAACTTAACAAGTATGAAAGCAGGGGCTTAGATGTTGATAAAGAATAAAGTATAGAAAGTAGTGCCTAGAAGGTGTTAAAACCTATCAACCTACAATAGTTATTTTAACAGATATGTCAGTGGAGATAAAGTAAAAAACTGAAAAACATACAAAATATAATATTTTCAAAAAGTGATATTGCAAATGAACCTTGTTGGTATTGGCCTTTGGGATGTCCCCATTCCTTATACATTTGGATAAGGTTCAAATGGAAGAATTAAAGACATATATGTAGAAAAATTTCCATAAACCACAACCAGAATAAAAATTGTTTCTATGCACATACATGTGTGAATGTATTTTTGATGTCTTTTAGGATTTTGAAAAGCATGATCAAGGCAGAAAGCATAAAAGAAAAAATGAATTTGCTTATACAAAAACAACTTATACATGTTTAAAACAACCATGAAGAAATAAAAATGCAAATAAGGTCCTGTGGGAAATATTTGTCATGTTGTTAGACAATTAACATGATATGTAGTCTAACATATTATATACATATACATATGCATATATGCTTTAATATTTATATATTTATGTATGTTTTAAAAATATAGCTATAGCCCTAGCTGGTTTGGCTCAGTGGATAGAACATTGGCCTGTAGACTGAAAGGTCTTGGGTTGCAGGCTTGATCCCCAGCAGGGGGCGTGCAGGAGGCAGATGATCAATAATTCTCTCTCATCATTGATATTTCTATCTCTCCCTTCTTCTCTGAAATTAATAAAAATAAACAAATATGTATAGAGATACATCTCTATATAACATAATATTTATATATCATGTTAACTCTTACAAATCAATAATCAATATCAATAATCAATATGATAAATACTTCAGTGGTATAATGTAAAAAGGTTAAGACAGAAAATTCAGAAGAAAAATATAAATGGACAGTAAACATTAAAACATACATCTAATCTCGCTATATTTTCAAGAATTTAAGTTAAAAACATGATATACCATTTTTGTGCCTATTGAAGTAGAAAATATTTTAAAATTATCTTATATTAAAATAATGATACTTGATCTGAGAAAAGATATAGCAAAATGGGCATTCTCATATTGTTTTTTCCAAATAAGTCTACCTGTTAACACAAATAATAATTTTATGAGAATTTTTATTAAGATAATAATTATGACTGTAAGAAAAATGTTGTCCCCTGACTTATTTTTACAGTATTTTTAAATAATAAAATTTTATATTACAGTACAAAATAAATAACATAAAGTACAAAATAAATAATTCTACAACTGTTTGTTGTTTTAATCATTTCAGATAAATCTGGGTAATGCAATATGATATAGACATTTTATAGTAAATATTCAGTCAATATGATTGAATATTGAAAGGATAAATATTATAAATTCATACTTGGTGTGCAATTAGGCTCACCACAACCTATTAAGTAGAAAGAATATTTGAAGATAATATGTGCAGCATGAATTAAAGATACATTTTCATAGATAAAGAATGGAAATGCCAAAATTTTGGCACGTCATCTTCGAGTTATTACCGCTTGATATTTTTGCTTGTCTGTGTTTTCTAAATTTTCTATAATAACTATATATTTTTTAAAAAAATTTTCATTTGGAATAATTTTAGATTTGCAGAAAAGCTACAAAGATAGTAGAGTTCTCATAATCCCTTCACTTGTTTCTCTTAATATACCTTTAAAATTAAAATTTAGTACTTGTACATTACTATTAACTAAATTATAGACTCTATTTGGATTTTGTCAGTTTATCAAGTAATATTCTTAGTCTGTTGCAGGACCTAAGCCAGGATACCACATTGAATTTAGTGTATTACCTCTCTAAAGAGAAAACGCCTCCAGAACTCATGGAAAAATAACAACAACAACAAAAAATCTCCTACTAGAGGTAAATGATAGCATTTGAGCATGAAACTGGTTTTTCCTGGGCTTCCTATTGGCCAAGAAATAAAAGGCAAAGATGAAAGGAAACAAAACAATAAATTGTCTAATGCTGTTTCTTCTGCTTTGAGGTAGGTAATACATGGTTATGGGAGTCTTGGGGGGTGAATATTCACACCTTTTTTTCAAGGAGACCAATAGAAAATCTTTATTTCCATGCGTGAAGTCTTTCTATAGCAACAGATCTTTACTCTAGCCAAAACTAGAGTCATACCTTATTCACTGGAAGATGAAAACTGGTTCTTAAATGCAGCTTGATAGACTTTTGTGTTTTATGAAGCAAATAAAAAAAAAAGAGATATTTGGTAGTAAAATGTTTAGAACTACTTGTGGCCTAAAGAAGGCATTTATTGCTGAGTCTTGTTTCTAAAGGGAATCAAGCTGTGCTGGCTCATTCCATTTCTCTTGTGTGGCCCCTGAGAGACAAAAAGCATATCTTTGTAGAGTAGCCAATATAGCTACTCTGAGCAGGGCAAAGTTTCAAGGGAAGTTCAGGAATTCAAGGAATTTACTCACTTCCTGTCTTGAAGGGGGAAGGTTTAGGGAAAAAAACAAAAAGGAGACATATGTGCTATTCTTTGTAATATTTTAAGCAATAAAACAAAATTTAAAAAAAAGAAGGATTATCCCTTGTTGCTCAACTGCAGTGCTGTATGTTTTGAGATAGTGCCACTGACCTATATCTGAAGAATTATCTGACCTCATGACAGAGAGAGAGGACTCGACTTAGAAATTCAACCTCATTGACTTATATAGCCTTCATTCTATAGAGTTCTTTCAATTAGTGGAAACACAGGGACATATTATTGTGGAATCAGGGAAGGGATCTGAATGTCATGTATGTTTGTTGGGCCCTCTGGTACCTGAAATAGAGGGTTGACTGATCTTTTGTACAAATCCACTATGTTGATTTCCCTGGAACCCCACCCTTTGTGATTATATCCCAGTTCTTTTATACATAGACAGTCCCATTATGGATAGAGCACAGGTAGTAAATAACATATTCTCAGACTTACGTCTGAATAAGCACAGCTGAGACCAGGCATATTTGAAAAACCCATCTTGGCTAGAAGGCCTAACTGTGTGTTGGACTCAGCCAGGATTTGGAGTGAGGTAGAGCTGGATCTATTCTGGCTCTGTCACTTTCTGTGGGATTTTAGGTTTGTTCCTTACTCCCATTGATTTCCATTTCTTTCTTTGAAAAATAGAGGTCTTAATATTCTCTTTAAAGAGTTGTGAGGATTAAAAAAAATGTATATAAAATATTCTACACACAACAGTCATTTAAAATATGGGTGCTTTCAGTAGGTGAGACAAAAATGGGTAGACAAAGAAACCCACAAAGAAAAGAAGGAATAGCGAGAAAAGCAGCTAAGTGAAACAGATGCATGCAATATGTCAGAAAAAGAATTCAGAATAAGGGTCCTAGAGGGCATAAACCAGATGGAGGAAAAAATCAACAACTTATGTAAGAATCAAGAAGAAATGGATAAAAAAATCAATACCTTATGTAAGAATCAAGAAGAAATGAAGGGTGATATAGCTGTCATAAAGAACACCATGGAAAGTTTCAATAGTAGACTAGAAAAAGCGGAGGACTGAATTAGCGAATTAGAAGACAAGGAAGCAAAACACACCCAAACTGAACTGCAATTAGAGAAAAAAAATTAAAAGACAGGAGGAGAGCCTAACAGAGCTATGGGACAACATGAAACGAAGCAACATACAAATAATAGGGATGACAAAACAACAGGAATAGAAACAAGGATTAGAAAACGTATTTGAAGCAATAATCTCAGAAAACTTCTCGGAAGTGGGGAAGAAAAAAGTCACACAAGCACAGAGAGTTCCAAATAAGATGAATCCAAAAAGACCCACACGAAGACACATCATAATTACCATCGCAAATATTCAGGACAAAGAGAGAATCTTAAAGGCTAGAAGACAGAGACAGAAAGTTACATACAAGGGAGCTCTCATTAGATTATCAAATGATTTCTCTACAGAAACACATCAGGCCAGAAGAGAATGGACAGAAACTTACAAAGTGATTCAAAGCAAGGGACTGAATCCAAGATTACTCTATCCAGCAAGGCTATCATTCAAAATTGAAGGGGAAATAAGAAGCTTCACAGACAAAAAAAGGCTAAGGGAATTTATCACCACAAAGCCAGCAATGCAAGAAATGCTAAAGGCATTGGTGTAAAAAGATGAAATAAAAAAGGTGAGAAAGAACACAGGCACAAAAAATAAAATGGCTACAAACAAGTACCTTTCAATAATAGCATTAAATGTAAATTGACTAAATGCTCCAATCAAAAGAGACTGAGTGGCTGAATGGAAAAAAAAACATGACCCATATATATGCTGTTTACAAGAGACTCACCTCAGAATAAAGGACTCACACAGACCAAAAGTGAAGGAATGAAAAGATATCTTTCAGGCAAATGGAAATGAAAAAAAAAGCTGGGGTAGCGATACTTACATTGGACAAAATAGACCTCAAAGTGAAGGCCATAACAAGAGATAAGGAAGGCCACTTCATAATACTAAAGGGATTGATACAACAAGAGGACATACCCTGATAAACATATATGCACCCAATGCAGGAGCACCCAAATACATAAAAAACCTCCTGGAAGATATCAAGGGAGAGATAGACAACAATACAATCATAGAAAGGGACTTTAATACACCTCTGACATCACTGGATAAATCCTTTAGACAAAAAATCAACAAAGAAATGGAAATCCTAAATGACTCACTAGATCAGATGGACTTAATTGACATCTTCAGGACATTTCACCCCAAAGCCACAAGATATACGTTCTTCTCAAGTACACATGGGACATTTTCAAAAATAGACCACATATTGGGTCACAAGCAAAGTCTCCCCAAATTCAAGAAGATTGAAATCATATCAAGCATCTTCTCAGATCACAATGGCATAATATTAGAAATAAACTATAATAAAAACAATCCAAAACATTCAAACTCTTGGAAGCTGAATAGCATGTTATCAAATATTGATTGGGTTACCAATGATATCAAAGAAGAAATTAAAAACATCCTGGAAACTAATGACAATGAAAACACAACAATCCAAAACTTATGGGACACAATGAAAGCAATCCTGAGAGGGAAGTTTATAGCTCTGCAGGCCTACCTCAAAAAACAAGAAAAAATTGTAGTAAATCATCTAACTTTACAGCTCAAAGAAGTAGAAAGAGAGCAACAAGAAAAACCCAGAGTTAGCAGAAGGAAGGAGATAATAGATTAGAGCAGAAATCAATGACATAGAGACAAAAAAAAAAAAAAAAAAAAAAAAAAAAAAAAAAAAAAAAAAAAAAAAAAAAAAAAAAAAAAAAAAAAAAAAAAAAAAAAAAAAAAAAAAAAAAAAAAAAAAAAAAAAAAAAAAAAAAAAAAAAAAAAAAAAAAAAAAAAAACAGTACAAAAGATCGAGATCAATGAAACCAAGAGCTGGTTCTTTGAAAGGGTAAACAAGATTGATGAACCTTTAGCCAGGCTCACCAAGAAGCAAAGAGAGAGGACCCAAATAAACAGAAATGATAGAGGCGAAATAACAACAGACCCCACAGAAATACAAAGGATTGTTAAAAATTACTATGAACAACTCTACCCCAACAAACTAGACAACCTCGAGGAAATGGACATATTTCTAGAAAAATACAACATTCCAAACTCAATCAGGAAGAATCTAAAAATCTTAAGAGGCCAATAACTATGGAAGAAATTGAAGCAGTAATCAAAAAGCTTCCAGCAAATAAAAGCCCAGGCCAGACAGCTTCACAGGGGAGTTTTACCAAACATTCAAGGAAGAGCTAAAACCTGTCCTCCTGAGTCTACTCCAAAAAATTCAAGAGGAAGGAACACTTCCAAACTCATTCTATGAAGCCAGCATTAACCTAATATCAAAACCAGATAGAGACAACACAATGAAAGAGAATTACAAGCCAATATTCCTCATGAACATAGATTCCAAAATCCTCAACAAAATCCTAGCAAATTGGATCCAGCAGTACATCAGAAAGATCATACACCATGACCAAATAAGATTTATCCCAGGGATGCAAGGATGGTACAATATGCACGAATCAATAAACGTGATACATCACATAAACAAATTGAGAGATAAAAACCACATAGTCATATCAATTGATGCAGAAAAAGCATTTGACAAAATCCAACACCCATTTTTGATAAAAACTCTCAGCAAAGTGGGAATAGAAGGATCATACCTCAACATAATAAAAGCCATATATGACAAACTCACAGCCCACATCATACTCAATGGGCAAAAACTAAAACCATTTCCCCTTAGAACAGGAACAATCAGGGATGCCCACTCTCACCATTCCTGTTCAACATAGTACTGGAAGTATTAGCCATTGTGATTAGACAAGAAGAAGAAATAAAAGGCATCCAAATTGGAAAAGAAGAAGTAAAACTGTCCTTATTTGCAGATGACATGATATTGTATATAAAAAACCCTAAAGACTACGTTAAAAAACAATGACATTTTTATACACCAATAGTGAATTTATAGAAAGAGAGACTAAAAAAGCAATCCCATTTACCATCACATCACAAAAATTAAGATACCTTGGAATAAACTTAACTAAAGAGGTAAAAGACCTCAGAAAGCTACAGAATGTTGAAAAAAGAGATAGAAGAAGACATAAACAGATAGAAGATCATACCATGTTCATGGATTGGTAGAATCAACATCATTAAAATGTCCATACTACCCAAAGCAATCTATAAATTCAATGCACTTCCCATTAAAATACCAACAGCATATTTCACAGACCTAGAACGAACTGTCCAAAAATTCATCTGGAATAAAAAAAAAAAAGACCCCGAATAGCTGTAGCAATCCTGAGAAAGAACAAAGTAGGTGGGATATCCATACCAGATATCCAGCTATATTACAAAGCCACTGTTCTCAAAACTGCCTGGTACTGGCACAAGAACAGACATATAGATCAATGGAATAGAATGGAGAACACATAAATCGACCCAAACCAATATGCTCAATTAATATTTGACAAAGAAGCCCAGAACATACAATGGAGTTAAGATAGTCTCTTCAATAAGTGGTGTTGGGAAAATTGGGCAGATATATGCAAAAAATGAAGCTAGACCACCAACTTACACCATACACAGAAATAAACTCAAAATGGATAAAAGACTTAAATGTAAGATAGGAAACCATAAAAATACTAGAGGAATTTAAAGGCAACAAAATCTCAGACATATGCTGAAGCAATTTTTTCACCGATACAACTCCTAGGGCATTGGAAACTAAAGAGAAGATAAACAAATGGGACTACATCGAAATAAAAAGCTTCTTCACAGCAAAAGAAACCATCAACAAAACAACAAGAAAGCCCACTGCATGGGAGAACATGTTTGCCAATGTTATCTCCGATAAGCGTTTAATCTCCAACATTTATAGGGAACTCATACAACTTAACAAAAGGAAGATAAACAACCCAATAAAAAAAATGGGCAAAGAACCTAAACAGACACTTTTCAAAAGAGGACGTTCAGAAAGCCAAGAGACATATGAAAACATGCTCAAAGTCACTACTCATCAGAGAGATGCAAATCAAAACAACAATGAGGTATCATCTCACACCTGTCAGAATGGCTATCATCAACAAATCAACAAACGACAAGTGCTGGAGAGGATGCGGAGAAAAAGGAACTCTCCTGCACTGCTGGTGGGAATGCAGACTGGTGCAGCCACTATGGAGGACAGTATGGAGTTTCCTCAAAAAATTAAAAATGGAACTCCCATTTGACCCAGTGATCTCACTTCTGGGAATATATCCCAAGAAACCAGAAACACCAATCAGAAAGGATATATGCACCCCTATGTTCATAGCAGCACAATTTACCATAGCTAAGATTTAGAAACAGCCTAAGTGCCCATCAGCAGATGAATGGATTAGAAAACTGTGTACATCTACACAATGGAATACTATGCCACTGTAAAAAAGAAGGAATTCTTACCATTTGCAGCAGCATGGATGGAACTGGAGAGCATTATGCTAAGTGAAATAAGCCAATCAATGAAAGAAAAATACCACATGATCTCACTTACTTATGGATAATAAAGACCATTATAAATTGATGAACATAAACAGATACAGAGGCAGAACAGCATTGAACAGACTGTCAAACTACAGCTGGGAGGCTCAGGAGGGTTGGGGGGAAGTTAAGAGATCAACTGAAGGACTTGTATGCATGCATATAAGCATAATCAATGGACACAAGACATGGGGGGGGGTAGGGAGGAGGGGGGAAGATCAAGGAGAAAAATGGAGACTTATTTAACACTCTTTGTAATACTTTAAGAAATAAAACAAATTTTTTAAAAAAAGAATTTGTTTTGTAGGGAAAGAACAGCAGAGTTCATTAAACAGAATAAAGACAAGTTAAAAAAATAAAATAAAATATGTGTGCTTTAATTATTTGCTCTCTTGGTCCTGTTTCTTCCCTGAAAATCATGCCATGTTGATCTTAAAGATACAATTCTCATGTGGTCATTGTGTTTTGGTGCAAGAAAAGGGCAAAAACAAAACCACAAACACCTCAGTATTTTCCCAACAGAGTCAAGTGAATCCTGAGTTTTGGATGTTAACATAAAGCTGTGCCCTTTTGAATCACAGGATCTCAAAAAGGTTGGTTGAGCTCTAGCCAGTTTGTTTTAGCAGATGGAGCATCAGCCCACAGACTGAAGGGTCCTGGCTTCAATTCTGGTCAAGGGCACCATCCCTTGGTTGCAGGCTGGTTGGGAGGCAACCAATTGTTGTCTCTCTCATATCCACGTTCTCTCCAGCTGTCTCTCCTCCTGCCTTCCATTCTCTAAAAATCAGTTGAAAAAATGTCAACAACAGCAACAACAAAGGTTGGGTGAAATCTTCCTCTGACTCAATGCTACTATCAAACAGAAATTTCAGAACCAGTCACTCTGTAAATGCTTGGTGGTGATAACTGATTTATTTGATTTGTCAGAACTAAATGAATCTCAGATGATTTCTAGCTATTCTAGGACAAAAGTCATTTTTCATCATTACACCTCTTCCCCTGATGTGTAGTTCACATTTTTGTCTGCCAAACAATTACAAAATATGAAAATATGTTTATTTTAAAAATAATTTGAAACTAATTGAAAGAAGATAAAATATAAAACCATCAGATCTAAGTACACACTGACACTAATATGATGTAGTTATGAAGCTCTAAAATAATGTAAAAGTGAAAAAAATTGTTTAATTGAATTTTACCTGAGGTAAGAGAATAACTGTGCTGCAAGTACACTATATATATAGTGTATATATATATATATTTATATATATATTTATATTATATATTTATAATTTATATATATATATATGCATATATAAATTGATTTCAGGAAGGGAGAGGGGGAGAGGGATAGAAACATCAATGATGAAAGAGAATCATTGATTGGCTGCCTTCTGCATGCCCCTTGCTGGGGATGGAGCTGGCTAGGCTACAAGTACAATTTTGAAAAAAATGAACACACTAGTTCTTAACCATTTCTGTGTCTAAAAATTAGGCAGGTTGCCTGGCTGATGTGGTTCAGTGGTTGAGTGTCGACCTATGAACTGGGAGGTCGCAGTTTGATTCCCAGTTAGGGCACATGCTCAGGTTTCAGGCTCGATCCCCAGTGTGGGACATGCAGGAGGAAGCTAGTTGATGATCCTCTCTCAACATTGCTGGTTCTCTCTCTCTCTCTCTCTCTCTCTCTCTCTCTCTCTCTCTCTCTCTCTCTCTCTCCCTCCTTCCTTCCTCTTTAAAATCAATAAAAAATTTTTAAGTGAATTATTGTTTCAGAATCAGTGCTGCTATTTGCCTTTCAAATAAAAATGCAGGCAAATTTTCTTCATACTATATTCTGTGAAACAATAGGATAATTGAATTTTATTAGTGTAGGTCTGAGAAATTTAGTTCCGCTTGCTTTTCACAAAATTGCCCTATTAGTTTGCAATTTTGAGTTGTTCCAATCATCATTTTTTTTCAATCTTCCAAAATTCTCATATTCCAAGATGTTCAAGATGCTCTAGATTTAATAATGAGTCCAAAGTAATTTTAAAATTCTAGAAATACTATATATCCCAATTTCAGGTGTTTGGAAATATTTCAGTTATTAAAAAAATATATACTATGTGAGAGACTCCAGAACACGTGGAATGAGTAAGACACACTTGACTGAAGTTACCTAGAGGTATAACTGACACTACATCTTGCATATTGAGTCTAATGGTCACTTCACTTAAGTTTTCACTGTAGAGAATGGAGGTACAAACCCGAATTTCTCAAAGTGTGTTCTTGCGAACCGATGCCCATCCTGAAACTGTTACCAACTGATGGCAGAATAAGTACAGAAATTAAGAATAAGCTTTCAAGAACTTTAACAGCATTTTGAAACAATGATTTTATATTTACTGTATCCAGTAAGTAAAATCACTCAATCTTGTATTTTGCATATCTTTTCTTTCCATTTAAATTTTCTAGTAATTCATTTTAATTGTATTTTACAAGGGTATTGACTGTGATGAATTGGATGCAGAGGCAGAGCAACATCAAACAGACTGTCAAATTACAGCAACAAGGACAGGGACCTTGGCGGGGGGGGGGGGGGGA
>PVJC01007346.1:0-35824 GCA_004026665.1 Murina feae | reverse complement strand
TGCATGCCTCCTCCTGGGGACTGAGCCTACAGTCATGGCATGTGCTCTGACTGGGAACTGAACTGATGACTTCTTGGTGCATTGGTCGATGCTCAACCACTGAGCCACACTGGTCAGGCAGATTGGAAATCTATATAAATAAAAATGTAACTATTTGTTTGTTCAAAATCTCAAATCTCTGAAAGTCCTTCACCAATTGTTTTGAAATTTTGACACAATTTTGCATTCGAATACACACAGCATATGTTTTTATATACCTACATTATATAGATGTCACACCTGTGATAGGTAAAAACACGTTTTTTTTTAAAAAACAGCGCCATCTGCTGGACATAAAAGCAGCACAAGCTACTAACTTAATATTATTCAGTCTAATGTTCAAAGCCAGGCAGTCACATACAAGTCTGTCGACACTGTTGTGGAAGCAGATGAAGCAGTTAATTATCCAACAGAATTTTGGAATTCACTCCATCTTCCAGGGATGCCATCACATGTACTGCAATTGAAAATTGGTGTGCCATTTATCATGTTGTAAAATATCAACTAGCGCAGGGCCAGTGGGCTTTGGGTTGGGGCTGGGCTGGGGCTTGGGGTGTGGTGGACTGCCGTCACCGCCCCCCAAGCTGGCAGCCGAGGGCTTGTGGGGAGTGTGGTGAGCAAGGGTGGAGGAGCTTCCTCAGCTCCTTTTTCCTCTGGCTTTTGTGTGGCTCTGCAGGAGTTGGGAGTGTCCGGGCTGCTTAGGGCGCCGGACTTGGGTGCTGGCTGCTGGTGGGGAGTGGGGGTGCAGGCCAGCCCTGGGGGGCTCAGGCTGCAGAGGTGCACGTGTGCAAGGCCAGACCAGCTGGGCAGGGCGGGGGCAATGGTATGCCAGGGGCAGCCGCTCCGAAGGGCGCATTATATACCCACAAGCATTATGCAATTAAACATATTAGAAATGTGCACTTTCTCTTTTCTTTCTTATCCATTTAACCAGACTGAGCCACAGCAACGCATGACCGGGTACAGCTAGTTTTAAATAAAATTGTTCTTTCATCATAGGTAGTTTTTTAAGTGCTGGTCTAGGTCACCGTGTTTATAGTTCCTCTCAATTTATAGTTGCCCTTGAGGCGGTCAATTAAGATTACTCAGAAATTGACCATTTCTCTCGCCTCCTGCCTCATACTATCACTGTTGCTAAACCTCCTTATAACTATGCAGTGAGGGTAAGTAGAGCTATTAGTTATATACTTTTCTGTATATCCACTTTGTTCCCAGAAAGAATTCAAGGAGGCTGGCTGAGGGGCTAAGCATGGGGAGATGGAGTGAATGAAGCTCTCTAATTTTTTCACGCATTTGTCTGTTTTGAAAGAAAGGTTCTGATGGCCTCTGCATGGGGGCTTCCTTCCCTTTCTCCCACCCTCCAATAGATGGTTACCAGATGGGAGTTGGTCTTGTCTGTATAATCTATGTCTCAGTTCTGTTTCTTATTTTGACTATGCATAAGGCCACCTGTCTGGTGGAACAGAGAAAATGCCACTCTGAAATTTAAGCATGAATCTTTTTATGTATTATTTACTAGTTAATCTAGTCTGTGGGTAAAATATAACTCCAAGGAATTAAATCCAGAGAAGAGAAACCTCACCTACTAATGCTGTAGCAAAGTACATGTTTATTATATCTCTGGATCTCATTTCCCAACAAGGGATTGTCCCATGCAGGTGAGGTAGATGGTGGTAGGGATTCCAAGCCCAGAATTTGCTCCATTCTTCCTATTAACCTGCAATGGCTAGGCAGACCTAACTCCTAATTTTCCAATGGAGGGGTAATACCAAGACCTCCACATAATACTGGAAATATTATAATTTCCATGGCCCTGCATTTGTCTTCATAAATTTACTGGCTTAAAACAAATATACTTATTCTCTTACCTTTTTGAAGACCAGAAGTAGTCTAAAATGAGACTTATGGGACTAAAATCAAGGTGTCAGCAAAGCTGCTTCTTTCTCAAAGGCTCCAGGAGAGAACCCTTTCTTTGCCTTTTCCAGCCTCTAGGGCTGCTGCCATCCCTTTCTTGCCCTGTGGCTGCACCATTCCAGTCTCTGCTTCCATCATCACATTGCCTTTCCCTTCTCCGTAGGAGAGTCTCCCACTACCTCTCTCTTTTAAAGATGCATGTGATTACATTTAAGGCCTGCCTGAGTAATACCGGATAATTTCCCCACCTTGACCCCTTAACTTAATCACATCTGCAAAGATTTTTTGGCTATATAATATAACAATTACAGGTTCCAGGGATTCAGACGCGGGCATTTAAAGACTCCATTATTTAACCTAACACAGGCCATAATAAAAATCCTTTAGTCCCCTTTTCCTAATCCCATAGCATTTTTGATAGACAAAGCAGAGACTTCTTTTGTGCGTGATGGATTTTATTGGCTACAAATTTAATACTGACACAGAAAGGAGGGCAAGACTAAACTCTAGAATTAGCATATGTGGTATAAAATCCTAACTCTCTCACTCACAGACTAACATCGAAATGAACTTCTTCAGACCTTAGTTACCTCATTTGTAAGATGAATAATGTTAGCACACACTTTGTGGGCTATAATAAAGACTCAGTAAGTTAGTTGAAATGAATAATTTAGAATAGTATCTGGAGACTTAGTAAGCATGCAGTAAATATTAGCTAGCCTATATTAGTGTTAAACAGCGCTGTAGTGCTTACCCTGGGCCGGACACAGGGGGAGCTCCTAGAGATTTTTTTCGTATGCATTATATTGTTTCATCCTCATTAAAGTTGTGGTGAATATTGCTGGTTGGCTTACTCCACCTTCATTCCACCTTCTCCTAACATGTCTGTGGTAGGTTCCTTTTCCCAAGAAGCAGATTCTGAGTGAACACTTACTTGTATGTAGGAAGCTTATATTGGAGAATGACCGTGAGATCAATAGCTGTGGGGAATTTTGGGCAGAGGAAGGAATGAGGCAGTCACAATGGACTCAATCAATTCCAAAAGGTCCTCTGAAGCTGAGATGGCTTTCAGAGATATTCTACCTTGAGGCTAAGGGTGTGATTCTTTACACCCTCAGGTGAATCAGTAAATAGATATGGAGTATGCCCTGGGAGTGGGCCCCACCTGGATTAGTTAGCAAAACCTCCACAGTTGGAGTAATATGGCTTCATTCCTGAAGGGGCTTATGGCTAGTGCCCCAGGTAGCATTGTCAGCAGTGTCCTCCTAAACTAGACTCGCTGTAAGTCCCAAATCCCAGGATCCCACACTCCCTTGCAGCTAGAAAGCTGTGTGTGATGCTGGTTCCAGCAGCCAGAGGTACTCCTGGGAGATTTTCCTTCAGTACTGAGTGAAGTAGGGGAAAGAGCAGAGAGCAGGCCCTCTTGCTACAGAACAGCGCTCAGACACAAGCAATGACAGATTTTGCTGGTGGCTTTGTAACATGGTGCCCTCTTGCACTGACGGTGGCAGCTCCCCTGCTCTCATGGCAGAGGCAGTGTGATGTTGGGGCCTGGGAAGTGTTCCAGAAAGTGAGCCTTGGGCTGGCTCTTCCAGCTTTTCTGTTTCTGTAAGCCCCTTAATACCTGACAATAAATCATTCTACTCAATTCAGCCAGAGGCTAAACATTTTGCAACAGTACCCTCACCAAGTATAATCTTATTATTTTTTTTTATTTCATATATAAAGAAACTGGATGTCATGGAGATGCAGCGAAGTGCACAGGACGTTAGTTTATGAGTAGCAGAGCCCAGATTCAGATAAAATCGTTTTGCTCAATAAATGTTTTTTGATTGGATACTCTGGCTCCCAATCCTGTGCTCGCACCTACAGCAAGGCTAACTACACATTATGTGCACCACCACTCCAACTCTGCTCTTGTCCAGAAATGGGATCACAGTCCTTAGCACAGAAAGCCAGTATGATTTGATAGAAATTGGCATATAGATAAAATCTATTTTTGAAATAAATTTTATTGATTTTTTTACAGAGAGGAAGGAAGAGGTGTAGAGAGTTAGAAACATCGGTGAGAGAGAAACATGGATCAGCTGCCTCCTGCACACCTCCTACTGGGGATGTGCCCGCAACCAAGGTACATGCCCTTGGTCAGAATTGAACCCGAGGCCTTTCAGTCCGCAGGCCACCGCTCTATCCACTGAGCCAAACCTGTTAGGGCAGATAAAATCTATTTTTAATTTGTTTCTATTTCACACAATATCTAACTACACTGCAGTAGGAAGTCTTGTTTCTACTTCATTTAGCCAGAGGCTAAACATTTGCAATGTACCCGCACCAATTATAATGATCTTATTGTTTTTTTCCCCTTTCTTTCCTCTTCAGTTTTAATGTGTTTCATGACTTCTTGCCAGTCTCATGCTCTCAGATGTCAGCAGTTCTCCTTTGCAACAATGCTGTCAATCTAACGTTTTATCTTCACACCAAAGATTTGGACACTTAAAGGAGGACCTCTGAAAGAAAGAAGGGCAGAGCTTAACCCTAAAGAAGGAACCAATAATAGAGGGAGTCTAGAATACCTTAAGAGGAATGTTTCAATAACTTCTGGGGACTGGCACTTTCCCTAGTATAACATTTTGCATCATTTTGCTCAATAAATACTTTTTGACTGGATGCTTTTCTAATTTGAATGCTAATGGCTATGTGGGCAAAAGCAGAAGATGTGGGTTCCAAACCAAGAGGAGTATTAGGGTTAAAAGGATTTCTTCCAGGGATAGCTCCCAGGGTAATATTCTAGAGCATAAATTTAGCTTGGCTGGCTTTTTTGTGAAGGAAGTAGAGGAGTCTTTATTTATTTTGAAATGCAATAGCCAAGGATTTAGCCTTTGATTTCTTTCCAGAAATGGTTGGAAGTCCTGAAAAGGTCTTCTGGGTGCCTTGGTCTTGGTGCCCCAATGTGGATCTTCTTGGTGTCTCTCCCGGGGAGCTGTGATCTGCCTTTGATCTCTCTCTCTATTTCTGGGTGTGTGCTGATATTTATAGTTGTAGCTTTGTTTGCTTCCTTCTATTTGCCCAATTGATCCATTCTCAGCTGGGGGTCAGTAACTAAAAGCTATGACATTTGGTGGCAGTGCTACCATCCTTATTCTGAAAGTGAACACATGTGTTTATTATATAAACAGGGTGGCATTACAATCCCTGGAGCATTTATACCAAAGCTGTGTGTTTTTGTAAATGTATTAAATAAAATATTATTTAACTACATTGGTGATTTGACAATGGGTTTAACCTACAAGCGACCATATTTAGACCTCACCTAGTAGGAAATGGGTAAAAGAGATAAAATTTATTGAGCCTTAATTATGCATTTGAAATACACACATTTCATTTAATCTGCACAATGTTTTGTGAGGTTGGTGTTATCTTTCTGAGGGATAAAGTAACCCAAGCAAGGGCACAGAGATTTGCAAATACTTGTAATTACTTCTCAGAATATCCTTTTGCCTCCTGGTGGTCTGGGTAGCTTCAAATAGACCTGCTGGAAGTGAACCATAAAGACCTGCTGGTCAGGCATGGCATTAGGTTATACTTTCTCTCTATTCTTTCATTGAAATCCATGTAAGACCAGGAAAAAGTGAAGCAGGAGTGAAAAACCATAAGTTCCTATGCTAACATTGTTTGAACTTGCTGTACATATAATGTTGGGAAAAATAACACTTCACTATTTGGACCTCTTTTCTTCATCTGTAAAATAAGTAATTTAGGCTCAATGATCATCATTTCTCTTGGGTAGCTCTCCTAGCTTTAAGGATATTCCACATAATCTGAGATATTAAGTATGCAGAAGAGTTTAGCAACAAAGAAGGAGAATAATGTATTTACTGAAAGAGAGAACAGAATGTTCACCTCTATTATGTAGTGTGAATGAAGACTGTTAACTCTGATGTACAGTGTGCTTGAAGGACTTACCTCTACATGTAGGTGTGAATGAAAAATGTTTGCCTCTGTGTGGTGTGAACTGAGAATGTTCACCTCCGAGTGTGTTGTGTGAATGGAGAAAGTTTGCTTCCATATGTATGATGTGCTTAGAGAATCTAAGTATGTGGGTAAAGTAGACATGAAATGTGAGGAGAGATAAAGCTACAAAAATAGTAGTTGGACTGGTGTAAAGTGCCTTGGATGCCCACTTAAAGAGTTTAAATTTAATCCTGTAGGTAGGAAATCAATCAGTCTAAGTTGTGAAAGTCATTGACATAGAAAGAATACTCCGACAGCAATATTGAGGATGGACTGAGGGAGGAGAAACAAGATGGGAAAGCAATAGAGTTTCCATCTTTTTCAGGCAAAAGATGATGAAGGCTTAATTAAGATTTTAGCAGAAGAAATAGAAAGAAAAAATAAATATCTAAAGATATATCTGAGGGACAATAACGTCCTTATCATGGGGATCTAAATTTTATTGTATATTTCATAAATTCTAAGTGCACATTTAGATTAAAAAACATATTTGAATTGGGATTTATCTTATCATTGATTTGTCCTGATTTAATTGGCACAGTATTTTTTTTCCTAAAGGCGTACAAATAATGAGTGAAATGCACCATGTTTACCTATAATGAAATAAGATGAACGATTGTCTCATTATTCTGTGTACAAAAGTCCTGTAAAGTCTTCTAGTCCAGTTGCAATTTCTTTTTTAAAAATTGCTTTTCCTTTGTTAAGTGATGCAAAGTGAAAATTAAATAAAAATCAATTTGATTCTCCTTAGTACAAAAAGAATCAAGTTATTGATTTGTTTGTTTAACATACGAACTCCCTCCCTCTCTTTGGCAGCTGTTTGGTTTCTGAGTGAAGTCAATTCTTCTCTAAATGAAACAGCCATGTAGTCAGATCCCTGGTGAATAGAAGTACCATGAAACAATACAAAAATATTTGTCAAAAGCTCTAATTTCGAGTTCTGCAACTGGGGGGACTGGTTGTGAGACACGAGTTGAGTCATTTCAACCTCTTTAAGCTGCTCAGTTATCTCTTCAGTGAAATGGAGCTACTGGATCTGTCTCATAAAATGGCTGGGAGGCTCAAATCAGATAATCTATTCACTTAGATAAAATAAGAGCACTTTCGCTGTTAATCCATCATCCTATGTTAGTTATTTTGCAATTTTCAAGGTACTATGCAAAGCTTAGGTGTTAATTGCTGGCCATGACTAAATGGTGTGTTTGTAGCCTGTCTACCACCTCATAGCGAAGGCCCCCAGAGAGCTGTCCTGTCTAACATAGTTTGTGATTTGGCTCAGAAAGCACATTTTGGTGGCGGATGTGGTATTATGAATGTTCTAGAGAGGAGGGTGGTTTGCCAGGACGCTCTGCCAATGGAAAGCAAAGTGAAAATTCAGAATTACGGAGGTTTAATTTCCTGCTGAATAATTCTCCACAAGCTGTGTAAACTTCTCTTCACTGAACAAATATTCAGAATAAAATACCTTAGATGCTCTTTTCTTTTTAATAAGAAAATGTTCATATTATTTAAGATTGGGGCCAAAGGAAGAAGGAGATCTGGCGCTCCTGAGCTGAGTTTGTATAAGTCATCAAGAAGCCTGCTGTGCCCCGACCTGTGGAAGGTTGGGTGAGAAGAGATTCCACCCTCCCCCCGCCCACCCCCCACCCCGCCCCTGCAAAAGCCACACAGATTGTCCATGGCCAAGTTCCTTGCAGTCTACTTAACTTTATAATTCTTTAAAAAAATGTTTTTATTGATTTAAGAGAGGAAGGGAGGAGGAGAGAGAGATAGAAACATCAATGATAAGAGAGAATCATTGATTGGCTGCCTCCTGCATGCCCCTTACTAGGGATTGAGCCCTCAACTCAAGCATGTGCCCTGAAAACCATAGGTCCACACTCAACCACTGAGCCACACTGGCCAGGCTAGTTTTGTAATACTTTAATGAATTAATCTTTTATAGAAGACTAGGGGCCCGGTGCACAAAAATTTGTGCACTTGGGGTGGAGAAAATCCCTCAGCCTGGCCTGTGCCCTCTCACAGTCTGGGACCCCTCAGTGGATGTCCTATGATGGCTCCAGTCTGCCAGGTGCCTTTTGTGTGTGTGTCTGTGTGTGTGTGTGTGGCCACTGGGGATCTGCCCCCAGCTGCATCTGAGGCTCGGAGCAGTCCTCCTGTGTGTGTCTACCTGCTGGGGACCTGCCCCCAGGCACACTGTCAAGGCTTGGAGCAGGCACCCCCTCTATGTTGATTTCTCAGACTCTTGCCCTCCCCTGCATGTTGTTCTCTTTTTTGAGCTGTGGCCAGGGCTGGGTGCTGCCTGCCTCCCAAGCTTGCCTACTGCCCATCTTCCTCCAGCCACCAGAAAGCAGGGAAAACCCCACCTCATGGTCAGGCCAGCCTTTTTCTGCTCCCTGATCCCCAGAATGGACCTAGGAAGCCGCCAAGCAGGCCGCCAACTCTTTCCCACTCACCCGTCCCCTGCTGCCTTTCTTTCCTACTTCCCGGTGCTGCCAAGGGGTCTGGGGAGCTGCCAAGCAGGACCCCGGACCCTGCAGCCTTGCTTTCCCACTCCCCGGTGCCCGGCAAAGGGCCTGGGCAGCCACCAAGCAGGCCGAGACCCCCCCGCCATCTCTTTCCTGCTCCCTTTCCCACCACCTTGCTTTCCCGCTCCTCAGTGCCCTGCAAGAGGCCTGGGAAGCACACCAAGCAGGCCACTGAACCCCTGCTGCCTCTTTCCCACTCTCCGGCCTGCCACCTTGCTTTCCCACTTCCTGTT
The DNA here is from genome assembly GCA_004026665.1 of Murina feae. Classification (NCBI taxonomy): domain Eukaryota; kingdom Metazoa; phylum Chordata; class Mammalia; order Chiroptera; family Vespertilionidae; genus Murina; species Murina feae. Next base: position 27,099 of record PVJC01007346.1, on the reverse strand, counting down.
GCCCTACAAGGGGCCTGGGAAGCCCACCAAGCAGGCCACTGACCCCCTGCTGCCTCTTTCCCATTCCCCGATGCCCCTCCAAGGGCCTGGACAGCTTCCAAGCAGGCCGCCGACCCCCTGCCACCTCTTACCCACTCCCCGATGCCCCGCAAAGGGCCTGGGAAGCCCACCAAGCAGGCCGCCAACCTCCTGCCACCTCTTACCCGCTTCCCGGTGCCCTCCAACCCTGCTGCCTGTTTCCCACTCACGGGTCCTGGGTCCTGCGCTCTCCTGCCCTGCAGCCACTCTGTGCACTCAGGTGGTCCCTCAGCCAGGCCTGTGCCCTCTCACAGTCTGGGACCCCTCAGGGGATGTCCACCTGCTGGCGTGCCTGACCATCCTGGGTGACGGGCTGATGGCTGTCTCCAGGCTGGCCAAGCCCCCCAGGAACGTTTCTCACCCCATTGGGTTGTGGCCAGCGTGGGTCATGGGCTGATTGGTGCTTTCAGGCTTTAAGGCTGCCCACAGCTCCCATTGACCCAATGTCTGAGCAAGGCTGGCTGGACGCAGGTTTCTGGGGTTTGTTTATCTTCTATAGTTGATGCTGTTCCTTTAAGGTGAGGCCTTTTACTAACGAAGCCTCCTCTCTGCCTCACCTCGTGGCTTCTATAATGAAACAATGTTATACTCTTAGACTCAGGCCCGGCTTCAGCTCCGAGGAGTCTATGATTTATACAATGTTGCAAATGTGTGTTTTGCTTTCCGTCAAGGCTAAGCGAGCCAGCGCGCAAGCAGTTTCGCTTTCACTCCTGCTGCAATGGAAGCTGCCCGTTTACTCCGTGAGTGGCGGCCACCATGTTGGCTGGGCTAATTTGCATACAGTCGCTCTGATTGGCTGTTGGGCATCCCGAAGAAACTGTTAATTTTACTATTCCGCTTTTATTAGTTTAGATGCTTAAAAATAGTGCCAGACCTCTGAGACAGGGTAAATAACAAAACAGACATGGATTGTGTTCCCCAAAACATAATTTACAAGAGGAGTCAATCAACAAAGACTCACAAAAATAAATGCAAAAGTAAAGACTGTGATAAATTTTAGCTTATATTAGTGCATTAAAAGAAGGCATGTTAAGAAAGACATTTGAACTGGAACATAAAGAATAAGTGGGAGTTGACTAGCTGTCGAATGTGTAGATAAGTGTTTTTGCCAACTGTAGTCTCGTTGGCACAGTCCCTGAAGTGGAAAATAGTTGATGCATTTGAGAAGCTAAAATAAGGCCAGTGTGGCAGGACATAGTGACTATGAGAGAGAATGATGCAAGATGAAGCAAAACAGTCAGTTCTCAGATGTCAAAACCCTCATGGACCTAAACACAGTGGGAACCCACTGAAGGGTGTAATCAAGGGAGTACCTCCCTGATCAGATTATGTTTACAAAGACCACTTTGCCTGCTGTGTGGAAACCTGCTGAAGAGCAAACCATATATGTGCAAGGAGACTAGTTAGAATGTTCTAGTAACTGAAGTGACCTAACTTGGTGACAAAGGTGGTGGAGAGCAGTATATAATTTTGAGATGCATTTGAAGTCAGGACTCACATGACTTGTTTCTTAACTGGATGTGAGAAAGGAGGGAGAGGGAGTGGTCAAATTTGAGTCCCTGACTGGGTTATAGGAGAGCCATTTACTGACTCAGTTACAGGTTTGAGGGACTAGCTACAGCTCAACTTTAGTCGCATGGAGTTTGAGCTTCCACAGCTTCTAACTGATGTTATAGATTGTATGTCTGGAGCTTTCAGCCAAGTTCAAGGGTGGAGTTTTCAACTAGGCGGTGCATCAGCATATGGGTAGTCTTGAAAGCCATGGAATGATGCAATTCCAAGCACTGCCACTAAGAGAAGTTGGGCAGGTGCTTCTTTCTGGGTTAATGAGTTCAGGTCAGTTGATGGGATCAAGCTACTGGGACACAGGCCATGATTTAGAAGGTCAAATTGATCATTAAACAATGAGAGCAGTTAGGAGTCAGGCACAGTCTCATGCTTTTGGCATGGTGCTCCTCTTTAGGGCAGTCATGTTTGGGAAAGAAAAAGACTTAAACCAGAGAGAGATCTGTTGCTGTGAACTAATCATGAAGGTGACAACCACACAGATGATGGCATATATGAGTAACAATAAGGCAAGAATTAGAAAACATATATTTTCCCCAAAGTTGTTTGAAAAGATTAATATTCTGAAAACTGCTTAATAGGATGATTTCTAAAAAGGCAGGGCAGCATAGCAGACATGCCACTGGAAAACAATTAGCAACTGGAAGTAGTGTTGAGAGCACCGACTCCCTTCAGTGTATATATTGCATTTATGAAAAATGCAAAGTGGCTTTTTATCAATTTAAACATAAACTGTCTAATCCAGCATCCTTTGTGAGAACATAATGCCTGTAAATGTACTAAAGTGCCACAGAAGGTTTAATTGCAACTTACACCCTGACCGGTTTGGCTCAGTGGATAGAGCGTCGGCCTGCAGACTGAAGGGTCCCAGGTTCGATTCCAGTCAAGGGCATGTACCTTGGTTGCGGGCACATCCTCAGTGGGGAGTGTGTAGGAGGCAGCTGATCTATGTTTCTCTCTCATTGGTGTTTCTGATTCTCTATCCCTCTCCCTTCCTCTCTGTAAAAAAATCAATAAAATATACAAATAAATAAACAAACAAATAAATTGCAACTTCCTAGCATGACTACTAGAAGATGAATTGTAGAAGAAATCAAACCTCCCTGCCTGGTTCTTAATGGATTTGACATGCATTCAAATAGCAGACCTCACTCTGGATCACATAGGCATACTGATGCTGTACATAATCCCAAGTAAATGGTAGCTCACTTTGTTCTCTGTGATGTGCTTATCTCTTGCTGATGAATGCATTACTTATCTTTTAATACTACATGATTACTCGAAATGAATTCTTCCTCCTAAATAGGAGTACTTCCCTATGTGCTCTACACTCTCCCCAAGTGAAATTTTGATTTGGTGGGAAGCTGTTTTAAGAAAGTGAAGGTAGCCCTAGCTGGTTTTGCTCAGTGGATAGAGCATTGGCTTGCGGACTGAAGGGTCCCAAGTTCGATTCCGGCCAAGGGCACATGCCCGGGTTTCAGGCTCGATCCCCCTAAGGGGGGCATGAGGAGGCAGCCAATCAACGATTCTCTCTTATCATTGATGTTTCTATCTCTCCCTCTTCCTTTCTCTCTGAAATAAAGAAATATATTACAAAAAAGAAGATGAAGGTATTGAAGTAATCCTATCTAATAAAGAGGGAATTTGCTAATTGACTGCCACACCCTCAAAGATGGCAGAACCCACAGCCACAAAATGGTGGTGCTCAGTCCCCTCAGCCCTGCAAAGGTGCCAGGCATGTAGCAAGGCTGGGCCTGCCCCTGGGCTGGCTCGGCCACTCCACGCGCCTGCCTCTGGAGATCCCCAGTCCCCTCCTCCCTCAGCCACTGAGGGCCTGCCCAAGGCACAGGCAAGCCTCAGGTGGTGGCTGCCCAGCAGACGCCCGAGATGCAGGCAAGCCTCGGATGTCAACAGCCCAGCTGCCCAGGTAACCAGGACTGGCTGAGGTTTGCGCTGCCAGCAGTGGCAGCAGCAAAGGTGTGATGGGGCATCACCTTCCCCTGATTGCTGGGTCACTTCCTGACCCATTGGGCTTCCAGACTGTGAGAAGGGGCAAGCCAGGCTGAGGGACCCCCTCCAGTGCATGAATTTTCATGCATCAGGCCTCTAGTATATCTATAAAACACATAGACACAGACAATGATCAGCAGATGGAGGGAAAAAGCACTGAGGTGGATAAAAAGGATGGAAAATGGGGTCATAAAGAGACTTTGCTTGGGATAATGGGCAGATGATTTGTTGAACTGGACACTTGAAACCTGAATGGTTTTGTGAACCAATGTCATCCCAATAAATTTGATTTTTTTAAAAAAAGTCTGAACAAAAAGAATAATCTAAAAGCTTGGAGCAATCCAGGAATTAAACATTTTATTACTCTTTATTCTTTTAGAAATGAGTTTTTATCTACTTTGAGTTAAAAGAGCAATGTTTTCTTGATCAGCACTTTATACCCTAATAAAAAGCTGATATAAAAATGTGCATCTCCTTCCTCCTTACATTAGAAATTATTGATAAACACTTGTCAGCAACCATCTGGTCAAGGCTATCCTCCATGGGCTTGCTCCCACCTGTTTCAGCTGAACCCAACCCTTCCCAAGGTTTCTGTTTTACAAGTAATTAGCCTGCAGTGGAGTACATAGAGGATAGAATGACAGCACTGTGCTGAGTGAAATGGGCTCAGAGAATGGTCCAAAGAGGACCAGTCATCAGGCTCCTTGAGCCTGGACTCATGACATCCAAACCGAAATCAGGGGGGAGGGTTAGATTTCTCTGTCACTGGATTCATGAGCATAGTGTATTGGCCATGGAGCAGTAGACAGGGGCTTCTGTTTATGTTCACAACTGAACAATCCAGGGGGTGTTTTTCATATGAAAATCTTGAATGACAGAATTAGGTGCCCAGGGTACCTCACTGGGCCCATGGAAGAATAATGATTGGAGCCGCTGGACACTCAGTTGCACCACTTTCACCCAGGGTGCCCTTTGTGGCACAGGCTCTCTTCCCAGTTAGTAAGCCTTTCTCCCTTTGTTGTGGTTCTTACAATCATGGCAGAAGTCAAATGGTTGAAGAGAATTAGACTGTGATGTTTTTCTCAACAGGCTCTTCCAGTCCACCATTTGTCCAGCCAGTACTATTTTCAGGGTGACATGTGTTTGTGCTTTTTTTGGGTTTAATATCCACAGTCTGGCCTATTTCCCTGGCTACTAGCCCCTTCCTTTTTGCTCTTCCAGCAGAAACAGAGCTGCTTTTCACTCTTGTGACTTCCTAGGGACAAGTGCCCAGCCACACTCTCATCGTCTATATTGCCCCACTTATAGGAAAATTAAGATTTTACACACACGCATCTCCTTGTTGCCTAGTATTGCAGGTTAGGATTCAAGTTCAATGTTTTAATTATTTCTATGCAGCTCTCTTAGAAGGGATAATTTTCTTGATCAGTCACATAGGACAATGTGCCTGTGTGTGTATGTGTGTGTGTGTGTATTTAAATCTAAGAAGCAATAATCTAGTCTTCCTACCACTGATGCCTTTGCACACCCTCTCCTTTCCCTAATGGAACTCCTCCCCACTCACTCCCAAGAAGATCTTCCTGCCCGTTGCTCCATACAGACATGGGCATAAACTACTCAATATGGATTTGACAGTGTAGATGCTGCAGGCTATGGCTTATTTCACATCAATTACAACATTATAATGAACTATTTGCTTGGAGTCTTAAAATCAGTTAAGAATGGCAGGCGACCTGAACAAATATGAACACATTAGCATCTACGGTAGGGTTATGTTCTGTGGAATATTGGCACACCTGTATGATTTGAGAAGTGTTCAATATTTGAACTTTGTCTTGTAAGAGTGGGCTTTGTCTTAAAAGCACACAGGGAAGTTGAAGAAGAAATAAAATAAAACCTGACAATCTTACCCAGAGGCTGAAGTTTAAGTAGTGATATATCAGACCAATTGTTTCTTTAAAAACCCAAGTTATTTTTATTTATGATTGATCTTCTTTTAAAATATATCTCCTCTTGATTTAAATAGTGATACACATTTACTTTAGAATATTTGAAAAATATAATAAAACATTCAAAACATTCAAAAAATTATTTGCTACCCAAATTTGAGAAATAATTACTGCTAACATTTTGATATGTATATTTGTGATATATATCCCCTATATGAAAGAATTTTTATATGCATAAGTATATGTTATTATACTACAGTATATATATGTAGTGTATGCAGTGCACAAATGTATATTTTAGTTTTGTTGTAATTTAAGCACATTTGATGTGTCACGAAACATAGTTTGATGGTCATAGACATTATATATATATATATATATATATATATATATATATATATATATATATATTTAGCAATACTACTCCTTTTTGAAGATGGGATGATGTGATGAGATGGGCCTGAGGCAGGGAAGATACCCATTAGATTCTTTTTTTAAAAAATATTTTATTGATTTTTTACAGAGAGGAAAGGAGAGGAATAGAGAGTTAGAAACATCGATGAGAGAGAAACAGTGATCAGCTGCCTCCTGCACACCCCCACCGGGGATGTGCCCACAACCAAGGCACATGCCCTTGACTGGAATCAAAACTGGGACCCCTAGGTCTGCAGGCTGACGCTCTATCCACTGAGCCAAACCAGTCAGGGCCCATTAGATTCTTTTACCAAAAGGAATTCACCATTTTTTAAAATTATTTTAAGGCATATTGTCTTTCCTAATAAATACATAAACCAAATCATGTAAGCACATAGGTAGTCGGTAAAGGAGAGTAGTTAAGTTTTGAAAGAGACTGGTTAGATTTCAACTCTGGCTTTGTCACTTATAAGAATAATAATGAGATCAACCTTATAAGGATATTATGAACATTACATGAATTAATCCATGAAAAGCACCTAAAAGAGCTCCATAATACACAGTATTATGTGTTATTTTTGTAACTATAACCATCTTCCAAATGAAAACAAAACAAAACAAAACCTCAAGCTCAGAAAGATCAAGTGATTTTTTAAGGTCACACAGCAAGTAGATGGGAGCACCAACATTCAGACCAAATTTGTCTCTTTAGATTCCTTATCTTTCTTGTGCAATTTACTATTTTTCAAAATAAATATCACCAATCTACACATGTATTATAACTGCATGGGCTGAAGAATTTCAAGGAGGCAGTGATCAATATATTCTTCAAAATGGTCATTTCTTAATAATAAAAAAATGACAAATGATCATGCATTTAACAGAACTACTGGTATTAAGTAAATATATGCAGACTTCCTCTGGAATGTGGTTTTTGCTAACTTGCCCCTTCATTATTTTGCCTGTTCCCTATTGGCCCTGCCATTGTTGCAAGGATTGCCATTCCTGGTGGCAGCTGGAATCTCCTTGACCTTTTCAGCTCAATTGATAATCTGAGGCATAACCACAGTAGATGGATTTTTCTATCCCATGATTCTGCGTTCCAGTTTGAGTAATTCATTAAATCCTTTTGAAATTAATTGGGCCCCAAACACAGAACCTCCCTGTCTATCACCCCTTATAGATATTGTAAAGCAAATGTAATTGCTGTGGGGAGGTAAAAAACTTGTTTCCCCATCCTAAAGGCTATCTCAGTGGCTGATGGAGCCCTCTCTAGCCTTCTGACTTACCAGGCAGAAGTATGAGATAGCCAAAGACTTTGGGGAAACTAAAACCATGGTGCTGACCACTCAATAACTATGTGACCTGAGGCAAATGACTTAATATCTCTGACTCATAATTTCATCATCTTAAAAATAATAGAATAGTGTCTGTAACAGAATAGTTGCAAGGATTTCATGGGGTAAAACATATAAAGCACCCATCTCTGTGTCTGTATATTAAATGTACTTTTCTATTTATCTACCCATTGTGACTCTCAGTATCACTTGTGTGCTGAGCATGTCCTCACAATGTCTCATGAGATGAAACTGCAGCCTTTCAAAAGGATTTAATAAAGAAAACAGAATCAAGGAAAGAATTAATAGGAGGTGTTATTTCAGGCTACAAAACTCTAGTGTAAATGATGGGACTGAGGCAGTTTCCCTGAATGACCATTGTTTCTGACCTTGGTTTCCTAACATAGGGAAGTTCCTCTGTTGTTCTGGAAAAATTATTATAATGTAGGTGTGCTATTTCTTCACTCATTGTTTTAGGCTGATATTAACTAAATCTATATGTACATATAGGATAACACATTAGTAATCACTGTAGCCACCTCAATGAAAATAAGTTAGATGAGTTTTTAGTGCCATATAAACAGTTTGTATTTGAGAAAATAATAATTCTTACAGTTTATTTTGGAAACAGAAATATGATCCCAAAATAACTATATAACTGGATAAAAATATAAGCATCCTTCAAGGTAATATCCTAAATTGGGGGTGTGCAAATCACCTGTAGAAATTTAAACATATATTCATGCCTCACATTAGGCTCAGAGGTTCTTATTTGCTGGGTGTAGGTAAGGCCAGCACCTATATTAACACAATTCCATACAAGCTACCAAGTGAATTCCAGTATACATGTATGGTTACAGCTTTAGCCATGATTTTATAACTTTAACTAGAGGCCTGGTGCACAAAATTCATGCACGGGGGGGAGGGGTCTTGTCCCTTGCCAAGCCTGCAACCTCTCCAATCTGGGAGCCCTAAGGGAATGTCCGACTGCCAGTTTAGGCCTAATCCCTATCGGGACTGATGGCTCCTAACCACTCGCCTGCCTGCCTGCCTGTTTGCCCCTAAGCACTTCTGCCTGCCAGCCTGATCACCCCCTAACTGCCCACCCCTTCAAGATTGGTTGCCTCCAACTGCCCTCCCCTGCAGGCCTGGTTCCCCCCCCCCCACTGCCCTCCTCTGCTGTCCTGGTTGCCCCCAACTGCCCTCTCCTGCAGACCAATTTGGTTCTGATTGGTCCTATGCCAGTCAGCATCAAAAGCTCCACCTCCTAGACAGCCATTGTCTCCTCACAATTGACCCAGATTTGGTTCTAATTGGTCAGTTCTTATGCCAGTAAGCATCTCTGGGGCTATCAATGGGGCCTGATCAGAAAGGCTGGGCTGATCAGCAGCCCTGGTGGAAGCCTGGACAGAAATGGAGGACCGGCTGCCGGAGAGAAAGAGAGAGGCAAGTGCTGATCAACAGCTGCCACAGAGGCTATGGATCAGACTCTGCTTCTCTCTTCAGGCCTCTCTGTGGGCCTGATTCACAGCCCCCTCAGCAGTCAGTCCTGGGTTACCCCTGGGCAACTCAGCGCTGACTGCAGGACTAACTTCCGGTTGGTCAAGCTTCCAGTTGTGACAGACCCAGGGTTTTTATATATTAGGATCCTTTTCCTTGATTTTAAATATAATGCTATATTGAGTATTTTTTTTTTTTTGGTCTCACCCATAATTTTGTTTGTTTGTTTGTTTTGTTTGTTTGTTAATCCTCACCAGGAGATTTTTTTTCCCCATTGATTTTTTAGAGAGATTAGAAAAGAGGAGGATAGACAGAGAGAGAGAGAGAAAGATCCATGCAAGAGAGACACATCGATTGGTTGCCTTCTGCATGCAGCCTGATCTGGGGCCAGAGATGGAGTCTGCAATTGAGGCATGTGCCCTGGACTGGAATCAGATCTTCTCTAACCACTGAGGAAAACTAGATAAGACTCACCCATGTTTTATATCTACTTTTTTTTCCATTCTGTCCTAAAATTAGGAAACATCTCTAGGGCATTTATTTCATTGCTTCTCCCTACCAAAGGTTTCAGTCCTTGGGCAATCTCTACTCTCGGAGATGTGTTAATGACTCCTCCTCCAAGTGTAGGGGTTGTTTTGGCTCTTGGCTATTTCTAGCCCTGGATGGGGATACTGTTTCTAGCCCTAGGCACTTGGTTTTCTTTGTCTTTTTTTTAATTTTTATTTTATTGATTTTTTTTACAGAGAGGAAGGGAAAGGGACAGAGAGTCAGAAACATTGATGAGAGAAACAGCGATCAGCTGCCTCCTGCACACCTCCTACTGGGGATGTGCCCGCAACCAAGGTACATGCCCTTGACCAGAATTGAACCTGGGACCTTTCAGTCTAAAGACTGACGCTCTATCCACTGAGCCAAACCAGTCAGGGCTGTCTTTAAAACAAAACAAAAAAAACCCACAAACAAACAACAACAAAAAAAACCCAAAACACAACTACACGTATTTATTGATTTGAGAGAGAGGAAGGGAGGGGGAGAGAGAAACATCAATGAGAGAGAGAAACATCAATCAGCTGACTCCCCACACCCCCCTACTGGGGTTCGAGCCTACAATCTGAGCATGTGCCCTGATCAAGAATCAAACTGGTGATCTTTTGGTGCACGGGAGGACTCTCCAACCAACTGAGCCACACTGGCCAGGGTGGCATTTGCTTTTCTTAATCTCAGTCAACATCTGTGTGGTAGTTAAATTTAATGAGTCAACTTGATGGTCTATGGAGTGCCCAGAAATTTGGTCAAACATTCTGTTGTGTCTGTGAGGATGTTTTTGGATGAGATTGACATTTGAATCAATAAACCAAGTAAAGCAGATTGCTCTTCCTAATGTAGGTGGGCCTCATCCAATCAGTTGAAAGCCTAAATAGAACCAAAAGGCTGAGTAACAGGGAACTCCTCTTGCCTGACTACTTGAGTTGAGACAGCAGCCCTTTGTGACCTTTTGACTAGTACTGAAATACCAGCTTTTCTTGGGTTCCTTTTTACTTTTAGACTGAAATATATACTATTGGTCCTCCTGATTCTCAGGACTTTGAACTAGAACTTAACTATACACTGGCACTCTTGGGTCTCCAGCTTACGGACTACAGATCTTTAAAATTTTCAGCCTCCATAATCACATGGGAATCACATAGGAATTCCTTATATATTTTGGTTACATCTTATTGGATCTAATTATTTTACTATATAACCCTACTATCTGTTGTAAATTGCCCCTTTATTAAATTGTTCTCAATTATCAGTTTTGGTGAGGCAGGCCCCTGACATATATATACTAGGAGCCTGGTGCACAATGATTTGTGCACTCGGTGTGTGTGTGGGGGGGATTCTCAGCCCAGCCTGTGCCCTCTCACAGTCTGGGACCCCTCTGGGGATGTCCACCTTCTGGTGTGCCTGGCCAGCCTGGGTGAGGGGCTGATGGCAGTTTTCAGGCTGGCCAAGCCCATCCCACCCACCCCGCCCACCCCCACCCCGCCCTGTCCACCCAGCAGCCAGCCACTCACCCCGCTGCCTGCGCCACACTCACCTCTGTGGCTGTTGGCCTCAATCTTGGCTGAGTTAATTTGCATACAGCCACTTTGATTGGCTGGTGGGCGTGGCTTGGCTGGTGGGCATGGCTTAGGCATCTCAGAGAAATGGTTAATTTCAATATTACTCTTTTATTATAGTATATATATATATGTCTAACTTAATAAAAGAGTAATATTGAAATTGGCCATTTCTACGGGACGCCTAAGCCATGCCCACCAGCCAATCAGAGTGGCTGTATGCAAATTAACCCAGCCAAAATGGAGGCTGGCAGTCATGGAGCTGGAGTAAACAGAGGCTTTCGTTGCAGCAGGAGTAAACTGTCTGCCGGCCAGCTGGCTGGGCTTCTCCCGGCTCCAGGCAACATAGTTTCAATTTTAGAAGCTTCAGAGCTGAAGCAAACAGCAGGCTTCCATTGCACCAGTGATAGAGGAAACTGTCTGCCTAGAGTCTACTAAGGCAAAATTCTTTCAATTACAGAAGCCACGAAGCTGAAGCCAACAGGAGGCTTCGTTACCTGCCTAGGCCTCAGCTTAAAGCAACAGTGTATCAATTATAGAAGATAAATAAACCCCAGAAACCTGCTTCCAGTCAGCCTTGCTGGGACATTGGGTCAGTGGGAGCTATGGGCAGCCTGAAAGCCTGAAAACAGCCCTCAGCCCATCATCCATGCTAGCCACATCACAATGGGCTGAGGGTCCCCACTGGGGAGCTTGGCCAGCCTGAAAACAGCCATCAGCCCCTCACCCAGGCTGACCAGGCATGCCAGCAAGTGGACATCCCCAGAGGGGTCCCAGACTGCGAGAGGGCACAGGCAGGGCACAGGCCAGGCTGAGGGACCTCCTGAGCGCACAAATTTTTGTGCACCAGGCCCCTAGTGTATATATATATATATATATATATATATATATATATATATATATATATATATTATAATGACTAGCTATTCCACAACTTTTATGTCCTTTTGACTATATTTTATACATATTTTTCTGATAAACCTACATGAATTGTTATTGTGGACATTATAAAATTATTGTGTTTCTATGCCAGAAAGTGACAGGAATTTTATAGACATTTTTTGGAATAATAGATTTCCTCCAAGAGAGAAGTATGACTTTTAAAAGTGAAAATTAGCTTCTTTCTGAAAGTATTTTGCTGTTTTATAGGTTCCAAATGTAAGAGTGAATTTGCTGTGTCATCTTTCATTTCAATTTGTTGTCAGCTCTTGCAGTGCACTGGTATGTGTGGGTCATAGTGAAAATAGTTTAATTCCCAATAGAAGGAGTGTCCAATTGTTCTAATTCCCTTTATCACAGCTGTTCAGCAGCTCTTTCATCTTGCAGTGGATCAACTTTTGTTGCATTTGAAATCCTTCAGATGAAATATATTCCATTCATGCAGAGACTATTGACCTTGGCACACATGGGTGCTGATTAAATGTGCAGGGTCGTGTAGGGAGAGAGGCTGGGCACTTTAGTGAAGGCTCCAATGACTAATTTTGTTGATTGATCTACTTGGAAAAGACATTGACAGTCATCTGGGTATTTTGTTGAATAATAAATTCATTACTTTGGTTGAATTCTAGTTGGGTAAATTCTGTCCAATATTAATTCCCATTTATTTTTCTCCCAGAAGTTTCAGAATGAAGGTGAAATTGATTATCTAATAAGCCCGAGAGAGACCTACCACTAGAAGTGGTCTCCACTGATCCATGGGATTGAACAGAACTATTTTGTCTGTGTGTTTTTTTCTGCCATATAAAATATAATTTCTCTACTTCAAAAAGTATATGCAAAGATAGGTGTAAACTCCATGTATTAGAAAAGGAAGGGACTTAATTACTATCTAATTTAAAAATTCACACCCTAACTGGTTTGGCTCAGTGGATAGAGTGTCAGCCTGTGGACCAAGAGGTCCTAGGTTCGATTCTGGTCAAAATCTTGTACCTTGATTGTGGGCACATCCCCAGTAGGAGGTGTGCAGGAGGCAGCTGATCGCTGTTTCTCTCTCATCAATGTTTCTAACTCTCTATTCCTCTCCCTTTCTCTATGTAAAAAAAAATCAATAAAATATTTTTTAAAAAATTCACATCCTGGGAGCCATGAATGAACATTAGGGGTTTGTGAACCTATGTCATTAAATGTAAAATTTTATAAATGTGTGCTATTTGGGAAGGAGTTGGAAAGGCTATAAAAGGCAACTGGTTGGTTGGTTGGTTTGTCTCATGCGCAGCTCTGTTTGAATCTCCATCTTCCACACAGGAATCTAGGGATCTCTTCAAAAGTAATAGGGCAGATGGGCATATTCAGGACACACACACACACACACACACCACTCTTTGGGTAATAAGAATTTTTGTAGTAAAGACTATTTAGTTAAGGCAAATTGGAAGCTTTTTGTGATACCTTACTTATATGTATCAGTGTACAAGACATGTGCAGAATGTCACCAGATACTGCTCCCACGTATGTGGTTGAATATAGGTGGTGAATAAGCAAGAGGTGAAGGCTGGTGCCACTAAACAAGCTTATTCTGAGAAGACTTATATGGTCTACAGTCAAACTTCTTTGATTCTTCCAATTGTCTCCAGAAATTACACAACCATCACAGTATACTACAACTATTCAGATCAGAGTGGACAACCAGAACATGAGTGAGGTATGATTCACAGAACGTCTGAAATGAGATAGTTACTTACACGCTTCATATACCTATACCTCTTTACATACACATATTTTTCTGTAGTCTTCCTAACATGGAAAGAAAGGCTTAGGTCATGGCCTACTTACTGTAGTAGGAGAGCCCAGGGCTGGTGGCTTGGGAGAACATCATTGCTGTTCAGAGTATTGCTAGATGATACCTTGGGTTTCCAGGGTTATTTCCTGATTTCCCAAGACCTCTAGAGACATTTTTTAGTGCATCCTCTAGAGATTGTAATATATATCCTAACTTATTACTGTCAACTTGAGTTAATATAACATCATTTCACTTATAATGTAAGAGTTTTACAGCAATGTTCCCTCTCATCTTTTGTGCCTTAATTGTCATATACTTGACTATTATCTGTAACTAGGAGCCCAGTGCATGAAATTTGTGCACTGGGGAAGGTTTCTGAGCCCAGCCTGTCCCCTCTCACATATTGGAAACCCTCAGGGGATGTCCTACTGACTGCTTAGGCCCACTCCCTGATCCCCTTGGGGAGCGAGCCTAAGCCACAGTCTGGCCTCCCTTTGTGGGAGGTGACCAGGCTAATCAGGGGAAGCCACCAGCCCCATCACCCTGCTGCTGCAGCCACTGCCAGTCACTGCAGCCACCAAGGTGTTTTCATCAACACAGACTCCAGTCCCTTCACCATGAAAAAAACGACAGCTTTCTTTAGGCATTTTCAAGATGTGTCTTTCATAGGATATGACATTTCTTTCTTTCTTTCTTTCTTTCTTTCTTTCTTTCTTTCTTTCTTTCTTTCTTTCTTTCTTTCTTTCATTCATTCTTTCTTTCTTTCTTTTCCTCACCTGAGGATATGTTTCCATTGATTTTTAGAGAATGTGGAAGAGAAGGGAAAAAGAGAGAGAAACATAAAAGTGAAAGGAATAATTTGATTGGTTGCCTCTTGCATGAGCCCTGACCTGGGCCCCGGCCAGGGAGGAGCCTACAGCCTAGGTACATGCCCTTGGTCAGAACTGAACCCAGACCCTGCAGTCAGCAGGCTGAGGCATTATGCACTGAGCCAAACCAGCTAGGGCAGGATATGACATTTCTTAGCTCTCCAGCAGTGGACCTTCATTTTTTCTCTCCAGGAGTGTGGTGGAAAAACCCTAGACCACCTTTAAGGATTCTTATTACCCAAGTTACTAAGAATGTTACCAGTGGCATACAACGAGCTTAGCTAATGCGCGATAAGAAAAGGTGTTTCCTCTGTAGTTCACTCCCATCACCAGCTCCAACCCTGCCCCTCCAATCCCAGCTCAATCCCTGCCTAGACCTGTAACCTCTGGCCGAGGATGCAGTCCTGGGCAGGGGACCCCCAGTCACCTGAAATTGCTGGCTTCACAGAGCCCAAGCCCCTGCAATCTCCGGCTTTGCCCCTGCCGAGGCCTAAGGCTTCTGGCAAAGGCCTCTGGCCTGGGCAGGGGATGCCCAGCCTTCTCTAATCACCTGTTCTGTCTCTTGGGCCCCCTGCCGCCCCCGCCACCTGCCTGGCTAACAGGCCTGACCACTTCAGTGGCAGGGCTGAGCTAGACTGGGCACTGCCATCTTGTGTCCATGGAGGTGGCCATCTTGTGGCTATGGGGGAAGCCATCTTTGTCATGGAGTGATGCCTTGTTTGCATATCACTCTTTTATTAGATAGGATAAGCTCTATAGTATATTATTATTATTATTATTATTATTATTATTACTATTATTTTGCTTTGAAATTGATTGAATTTTAAAGAATATAATAAAATAAAAAAGCTGGTATTTTATGTTTTTTCACATATTTAGCATTCCTACTGCTCTTGATTTCTTCCTACAGATTTAAATTTTTATAAGACATGATTTCACCTTTGTCTGAAAATCTTCCTTTAGCATTTTTTTAGGTATAAAGTTGTAGAAGAAAAATTCTCTCAGCTTTTGATTTTCTGAAAATGGCTTTATTTTGCCCTTATTTTTTTAAAAAATATTTTTATTGTTGACAGATGTTTCCCCATTTCCCCCTCTTTGCCTACCTCCTTCCAGCCCTGCCCCCTTCCCCTGGCCTTCATCACACAGTTGTCTGTTTTTGAGTTCACTGCTCTTTTCTACTGTTGTGTTCAATTTGCTGTCGCTACCATCCAACACGTATTTCCTTTTAGTTATTGTACTTTTTAGGTTTAAGATTTGCACTGGTTCTTATTTATAGTTTCAATATATAAAATATACTTTTAATACATGAATTTGCCAATAAGTCCATTTTTTCTAATGATTCTTTAACATATTATTATTTTTACATGGAGGGAGTCATTTGGAGGGGAAGGGGACATCGATAATACTTTCAACAATAAAGATAAATTTTTAAAAAACACCACAAAGTCCTTGTTTAGTAATTCAATCTGATACATTTTGTAGTCTTTTTATTGTTAACATTTTTTCTTCATTATAGGCCACATTTTAAAGCTTCTTTGAAACTCTAAAAATATTTTATCTAAAATTATAGATTATTATAAAGAATTTTGATTCTGTTATCATCCTCTGAGGGATGTTGAGCTTGCCTGTACTAGGCTCCTTGAAGTCTCATGCATATATTTTTCAGATATCAGCAAAGAACTTGACAGAACTTAATTCACAAATTTTGTAGCTCCCCTTTTGACTCCTCTTTTTCTGGAACTTTCTCCTTTAATTTCCAACTTCTCTGGGTTCTCCACATTGACCTCGAAGGCCAATAATGTTTTGACTTTCTGCTTGAATTCTATCTTTGGGGCCAGTGTGGGCAAGGGAATGCCTTCAGCAGAGTTAGGACTAGGGTCAGGCAAGCAGAAGCATTCAGTATCAGAGTCATAAACGCAAGGTCCATACTTGGGAACAAGTGCCTGCTTATGTTTTCTACCCCAGGCACTTCTCTTTTCAATCTGTTCCCTGACTTGCCTAACCTTCAGGGGAAAAGCTATATAAATTCACAAAGAGAAGAAAATGGAAAGGAAATATACTATTGCTTCTATCAGTACAAAATAAGATAAGAAAGGGGAGGGAAAAATATCAAAGAAACATTTCTATTCTCTAATAAAAACCTACATTAAAAAAACACTGTATGTCCATTCCTATGAATATAAATATATTATGAAAATATAAAAATTTTCACAAAGAAGAAGAGAGACTGTGGACCTGAGATGTCAGCAGATTTAGAACAAAGGGAAGCAGCTAGGTAAGTGGGTCCTGTTTAGCGTTTCGGGGGTAAGCAGTCCCATTCATAAGGGCTTTTAGAAGAAATGCACCTGAGAAGCAAGGTCATTTGGGTCCGGAACTCTGGAAAGGCAATAGGTCACCTGGGCAGGAAGGAGCAAGGGACATACATAAAACCAGGGGATGCATGTCTGTGTTATGACTAACGAAACCTAGCACTCCATCCTGCTGCCTCCAAAAAATATTTGCCCACCTTTCCCAACACCTCAGAGGACGGGAGGTTATTTCTGTGTACAGGTTAGAATACTAAGTCTTCAGCAGAGGCAAAGCATTGTAAAAAGCAGTTGAGAAGAGTGTGTTTCAAGAGAAGATACATAGCTAGTGGGGATATTCTTGGCTCTCTTTTGTTGCTCCTCAGTTAGCATGTTGGCAGCCGGCCTTATATCTCTCTTGGCAAAGAATCGGAATATTCTTCTCTGGAGAAATTGGCCTGAGAGAAATGCCTACAGATACTAACATTTGAGAGTCCACTGACAGAATGGCTGTGACCTGGCCAGGTTTATGACAACAATGTGAGACTTAAAGCCACTAATCTCAGAAGCTAATGAACCAGATAGAACTAAAAAAAGGCTTGAATTATGTAAGAAGCAACTTTGATACTTGAAAATGTTGTATCTAATAAACTAGCAAATATGGAGTATTAATAACACGTGTTTTTTAGGACCCAAAGAGGGAAAAAAAGTCTCCATAAATTTCCACCAACAGAATATTTATGGAGAACATTTTCTAGCTCTAAAGTAAGAAATCATAAATTACCAATCAAAGTACTTCTAGGTTGTAAGCATTAGAGCTTACTATGGCTCTTTTAAGCAGCAAATAAATTTATTGGAAGGATAATAGGGAGCCCACAGAGTTGACTAGAGGCAGGAGAACTAGGCAAGATGCAAGAAGGCCAGGCACAGACAACCAGACATTACGGTCTAGGTCTAGTGTGGGTGTTACCTTGTACACTGGTATCATTTGACACTTTCTGTCACTGCAGTCTTGCTGCTGTCCTCAACTTTGGAGTCTCCGCTGAAACTCACCCAACAGAGAATTACTTCAAAATGAAAGGGTCAGATAAATGCTTGCTAGGCAGCACAAAAGAATGAACACCCAGTATTAGAAATAATAATAATAAAAAAACAAGACAATACAAAGAAATGTCTCCCACTATTCACTTGAATACTTTTCTAAAAAATTCTCTTAAATAACATGTTAAAAGGAGAAATCAATGTTGAAATTACAATGGCAAAAAATTCAAATGTAAGCAAAACATCATAACTGCCAAAGTAAGAATGATGTTTTTAAAAAAATGTATATGTTAGGAAAATGTATAAACTAGAAAAAATAACCACTGCTTCAGTAACATAGAAAATGTGAAAATATTAATAATAAAGGGGAAAAATCATAATCACAGACCTGTTGCCTAAATAAAACAACAGGCCCATATTATTAAAACAGATTTTACCCAATCTTGAAGAGATAGGTAATTCTATCTGAACTGTTCAAATAGAAAAAAGATGAGAAGTTGTCTAATTCAATGTGGCTACAGAATTCTTGTGAAAATAACTGGACAAGGACAGCACGAAGAAAATGAGATCAGTTTCACTTATGAGCATTAATGCAAAAAATATGAGTATGGTATTTTCAAATTAAATATAGTAACAGAATAGGAGAGTAACCACATTCCAAGCATTATTTATCTCAGGATTGCAAGAATGATTCAACAATTGGAAACTGTTACTCTAAATCAGTTACTCTAATTCATTGGAAAAAAACAACCACTACATTATATTATCTTTTCAATAGATGTCCCACTACTTTTGATAATATTTAACTTTTTATTTTTTTCTTAATTTTAAAAGGCCTCATCAAGCCCAGAGTAGAAATAATTTATTCAGGCTGATAAACTGTCAGCAAATAACAGCACACATCCTAATAATTTCTGAAATATTAAATATATCCCCTAGAAAGTCAGTGAGGCAGACACTTGCTGTTTATCTATCCATTATTCCTTCCTCCTCTTTTATTGCTAACAAAATATCAACATCCTTTCCGGGACCAACATGCCCAGTTCAATGCTTGTTTTCTTGTTCAATCTTGTTATTGTAGGTGGTCATAGGATCAAGTTCAGTCCACTCAGTTGTATTTGGAAGTCCCCTGAGCATTCTAAGAAAGCTTCTTTTACTTTCTTTTTTTAAAACAAATATGTTTTTATTGATTTCAGAGAGAGGAAGGGAGAGGGAGAGAGGAATAGAAACATCAAAGATGAGAGAAAATTATTGATTGGCTACCTCCTTCACATCCCTGCTGGGGATCCAGCAGCAACTTGGGCATGTTCCCTGACTGGGAATCCAACCATGACTTCCTGGTTCATGGGTTGACACTCAACCACTGAGCAACACTGCCTGGATCTCTTTCACTTTTTTGATAAAAGGAGACATCAGACTGTCCCCAGTCGCTCCTTGCATTGTCTTGATATTGTGAAGAAGTGATTTTGCAACCCATAAATAGTGAACTTAATGAAAACCCAACATATTAAGGAAGATGCAGAGAAAGACATAACGAGCCTGACTTACTGTTGGCACTTTTCTTAAGCAGCTGTAGCGTCCCAATAATCTATGAACTCCTAATTCCAAGGGGCAGAGGAACTTTAGTTGAATTATTAATGACTGCATACATTTCTAACTAAAACAGGCAGAAATAAGACAAGAATGTTTACTATAGCCAATATTATTTAGTGGCTATGTAGTGAGATGAGAAAAGTTAATAAAAAAAACTATGGGCAATGGCAATAAGACCATTCTTCATCGTTTGATAGACAATAATCTGCTGAGAAAATTCAAGAAAGTCAAATTTTAGAGGGAAGGCAGGGTAGGGTGGGTTGGTGGGGGAAGATTAACCAAAGAACTTATATGCATATATGCATAGCCCATGGACGCAGACAATAGTGTGATGAGGCCTGGGAGGGATGGGTGAATGGTGGAAGGGGTTCAATGGGAAAAACAAAGGGGGCATCTGTAATACTTTAAACAATAAAGATAAATAAATAACTACTAAGATAAAAGAATATAATAAAATGGTTGGTCATAATATCAACATACAATGATCAACAGCTTTCTTAATCAATTGGAAAATATAATGAGGTAAGCAGTCCCATTCATAATAGTAACCAAACCAGCAAATAGTTAATGGGAAATGCACGAGATCTGTATGAAGACAACAGTGAAACTGTGCTGAAGGTCAAGATAAAGACAGAGAGCCAGGCCATGTACTCAGACAGAATGGTTCAATATTGTAAAGATGCCAATCACTACAAAACTATTTAAAAAATCTAATGAAACTTCAAGTTAAAATCATTCACAGGATAATTTGTTAATCTCAACAAGCAGTTTTTAAAGTTCCAAAGATAATGGACAAAAAAGGCAAGTATATTTGAAAATGACATGAAAATATGAGTGAATATGCCCTATGTCAGTGAATTACAAAGCTATAATAATGCAAGAAAGGTGGGATTGTAACAGTAATAAATTAATCAGCAGAACTAAATAAGGTTGAGAAATAGAATGATGCTTATAATGAAAGCTTGTGTGTATCTGGTATGTGTGTGTGCATACGTATGTGTACTAAACTATTCTATGTTTGAGGTTAAGGACAACATGACACTTTGGAGAATTTTTTTTAAAGGAAACATCATTTAGGTGGACTCAGTTACTTATGCAAATGTAAATAGCCCATTACTCTGGTAGAAGCGTATGAAAAGTGCTGGTGAGAATCCTGTTAAATTAATAAATATACTAGTGGCCCAGTACACAAAATTTGTGCACAGGTGCAGGAGAGGGAGGGGAAAGGTATCTCTCAGCCAGGTCTGCACCCTCTCTAATCCGGACCCCTCAGGGGATGTCCAACTGCTGGTTTAGGCCCAATCCCTTGGGACATCCCTCTTGAAATCTGGGATTGCTGGCTCCTAACCGCTCACCTGTCTGCCTGCCTGATTGGCTCTGACCACTCTGCCTGCTGGCCTGTTCACCCCAACTGCCCACCCCCCATTGGCCTGTTTCCCCCAACTGCCCTCCCCTCCTGACCTGATTGCCCTTAATTGCCTCTACCTCAGCTCTGCCACCATGGTTTGTCTGGAAGGTCTCCCGGTCTAATTGGCATATTACCCTTTTATTAATATAATAGGGGCCTGGTGCACAAAAATTTGTGCACTCAGGGGGGAGGGGTCCTTCAGCCCATCCTGTGCCCTCTCGCAGTCTGGGACTCTTCTGGGGATGTCCACCTGCTGGTGTGCCTGACCAGCCTGGGTGAGGGGCTGATGGCTGTTTGCAGACTGGCCAAGCCCTCTAGTGGAGACTCTCACCCCATGGAGGTGTGGCCAGTCTGGGTGAGGGGCTGAGGGCCATTTGCAGGCTACTCACAGTCCCTTCAGGGTTCTGGTCCCTACTGGGGTGCCTATCCAGCCTGAAATGGCTGAGGCCATTTTCAGGCTGCCCACAGCTTCCATTGACCCAATGTTCCAGTGAGGCTGGCTGGAAGCAAGTTTCTGGGATTTATTTATCTTCTATAATTGAAACTTTGTTGCCTTGAGTGGAGGCCTAGGCAGGCAACAAAGCCTTCTGTTTGCTTCAACTCCATGGCTTCTATAATTGAAACATTGTTGCCTTGAGCAGAGGCCCAGCTGGCCTAGGCAGGCAGTTTCCTCCATCTCTGGCCTCCTGTTTGCTCTAGCTTTGTGGCTTCTGGCTGCCATCTTGGCTGGGTTAATTTGCATACAGCTGCTCTGATTAGCTGGTGGGTGTGGCTTGGCTGGTGGGTGTGGCTTAGGTGTAATAGAGTGAGGGTCAAATTGCATATTACTGTTTTATTAGATTAGATATATTTCAGAGAGGGAAAGGAGAGGGAGAGAGAGAAACATCAATGATAGAGAATCATGAATTGGCTGCCTCCTGCCTGCTCCCTACTGGGATTAAGCCTGCAACCTGGGCATGTGCCCTTGACCATAATTAAACTTGGGACCCTGCAGTCTGCAGTCTGATGCTCTATCCACTGAGCCAAGACAACACCAGTCACTTTTAGAACGTTGTATTGCTCCTAGAAGAACCTGTGCTACCCTCTCCATCTCGCTGCCTGCCCCACCCAGCCATCTGCACACTGTTTCAGACATTTCATGGGAATGGGACCATACACAATGGCATTTTGTGACCAGCTGCCTCACTTGGGAGTATACCTCAGAGTGGCGGGTTGCAGGGTCCTATGTGACTGATATTAATCATTTGAGGAGCGACCGCACCATTTCCATCCCGACAGCAGTGTGTGAGCACTCAGATTTGTCCACATCCTTGCCAACACCTGCTATCATGTAACTTTTGGTTCTAGCCTACAAGGTGACCTCGGGGTGCCATTGAAACAATGCTCTCTAGAGCAACAATCTTTGCTTTTCAATTCAGTTTTAAAAGTGGAAGTTGTTTAAAATGTCTGCACTAACATCCCTATTGGTAAGTTCTTGCTGCTCAGGATCTGCTGTGACACAGCGTGGAGGGGCTAAGTCTGTCCCAGGCCAACTTCAACCCCTGCTGTCTGGTCCTGTTTGGTACTGGGGAAGGCCCTGGAGAGGGTACTGGAGGCACCAGCCAACCCTTTGTGGGGCTGGCCACAGGCTGCGTTCAGCTTTGAGAGCTGAGGGAGGAAGAGCGAAGTTCAGGAGCCTCTTTGGGGCCATGCTTCTCGAGGTGACTGTGCTGCTCCCCATAGGCCGAGGTGAGTGGTGCCTGGGGGGGGGGGCACTTTCTCTGAATGAAGCTGTTGGAGTTGAGGAGCTCCTGGGTGCCTATCTGTGAGCTCCACTGGGCCCACTGTCCTGGCTTCTACTCTGCCTCAGAAGGCGAAGGTCCAATCAGCAAAAATGAAAACTTTAAAGAGGTGACTTTAAAATGGGCTCCACTTCAGAGTGGCTCAGACACAGTTCACGGTCCCACGTGGGGATGCAGACACCAGGGGGTGTGGGCAGCAGCCATGTGAGCCCGGCATGGCCCTCTGGCAAGGCTCGAGTGCAGGGAGGGGCCGGAGCTTTGTTGGGAGAGAAAGTTCACAGGGCTGAAGGCTCCCTCTTCAAACACGGATCACTGGTCATGGTCTGGCCCCCAACTCCTATCCACAGGGACCTCCTCATGGAGTAAAAAGCTCTAGGCAAGGCCTCTTCCTGGCCGTCCCCATGGACCCTTTGGCTCTCCTGAGTCTGTGGGGACAGATTGTGGGGCTCCCCATTGGCAGTGCAGCCACAGCTGCAGCTCCGAGGTCCGGCTCTGGGCTCAGAGCTGGGGTCCCCAGTGCCACAGCCCCCTGATCTGCAACCCCCCTGATCTTGAGTCCCCCTCCTCACCAGCAGCCCCCCTGGTCCATAGTCCCCCCTGGTCCATACCCCCGCCCAATCTGCAGACCCCCAATCTTCAGCCCCCCTGATCTGCAGCCCCCTGTGCAGTGACCCTGGGCTCGTTGTGAATGTATCATTATTCCAGGCCTGAGGGTTTGCTGGTGCTTGAGGGGCTGGAGGTGCTGGGAGCCTGTGTCTGCTCAGGTCCCTGCTGTTCGGTCGTGGCATTACTGCGTCCAGGCTAATCTGCATATTTCTCTATTATATATATGGAAAGGCCAGACCTCTGACCCCTTCCTTTTCATGATGCAGTGTTGCTATAACCTCTCTGATTACTTGAAATTGTCCCATTCACATCTGTTGACATCAAAAGACACCAAGAACCTTAGAGGGTGCTCACAGAGAAGGAGGTGACATGTGTGTGAGGGTCCTCTGCATTGGTCATAGAGCTCCATGGCAGAGCCTGGATTGCCAAAAGGGGTAGGGAACTCTTTTTCTCACCAAATGTGGCTGAGCCAGGAACCCACTTCAAGCTCTGCCATTCTGGTTACTGGTAAGTGTTGTGGTTTGGGAATGAGAGCTAAGCATGTGAATGGGTGCTAACAGATTGACAGTTTTTTAGGACAAGGTAACTTCTACTGTAGCCTTGAGGAGATCTGAACCAGGGAGGGCACGCATACAGCAGTGGACAAGTGATTACCAGTCTGGGGGAGAGGTCATTGTGTAAGAGCAATGCCCTGTGGCAGGGATAAAAGTGATGGGACCAACGGATTGACCAGCCTTTCCATCACTCTCATCTGCTGGGTTTTAGATGTGGGTGTGAGGGAGATCACCCAGATTTGTTACAAAATTTAAAGTTAGGTAGGCTAGAAGCCTTGCAGGAAGATAGTGAATTTTCTATTGGTAGGACATTTACAGTTTGGTGACTGGAACAATAAATTAATTATAACTAAACTAGGGGCCCAGCGCACAAATTCATGCACCTTGAAAGAAACTATGGGCTGCGAGGCTACAGTGGGCAGAGGGGCAGGTCTCGGCCCATCCTCCACACCCCTGCATGGTCCCTCCTGCCAGGGTCCCCGGTCCCTTCTCTGCCAGCAGCCCACCAGAACTGTTCGCACCCACTGACAGCACGGAGCGATTGGGGCCATCGTCAGCAGCAGGTGCCAGTGGCAGCTGCTGGCCCCAGTTGCCCCTCAAGAGCAGGGGGAGGTGTGGAGACGCCCTTAGGGGTGATCAGGGCCAGCAGCCACCGCTCGCACACACCGACAGCACCAAGCGATTGAGACCGGCACTGGGTGCTGCAGTGGGTGAGAGTGGCAGCTCCAGTGCTAGCAAAAAGTGCAAGAAAAGGCTTCTGGCCCTGATTGCCTCTCGAGAGCAGGGAGAGGTGGAGAAGCCCTGAAGTGTGATCAGGGCCATCGCCGGGCAGTGTGAGTATGGCATGGGACCACAGCACATGGGAGCAAAGAATTTTCAGTAACCATTAAAGGTTCACCCTGATGACAGTAACTGGTGCCCTCCTTGGTTTAGTTTCCACACTCCCCTGCTACACCATCTCATCTCACTGCGACCAATGCCCACCATGTTCCATTGCTCTGCCACCTGCTGCCGATGCCCACCCCCTGATGGTCAGTGCATGTCATAGCAACTGGTTATTCAGTTGTTTGGTTGTTCCACCATTTGGTCTATTTGCATATTAGGGTTTTATATAGATAGATGATAGATAGGTAGATAGATAGATAGATAGATAGATAGATAGATAATAGATAAATAGATAGATAGATAGTTAGATTTCTTTAACTGAATAATATATTCACAATGGTACAATAGATGAAATATATATTTTGTCCTTAAAATTGCAAATAGAATTCTAATAGAAATGTATTGTTTTAAAATTTAACTTTTTCACTCTATATATACCTTAGACTTTTTCCATATCAGTACACATAATTATAAACTATTCTTTTGAAATGTTGTCTAAATCTTAATCCAGGGATATGCAAAAAAAATGCATCTATTTTGCCCCCTATTGATGAATATGTGGATTCCTTCCAGGTTTTTGCTCTTATAAAAACACAGCAAAGAATATCCTTGAAAATATATCTTTGCCCCATTTTGTATACAAATTTTATTTGTAGGATGAATTCCTAGAAGTAAAACTGCTGGATTGAAGTGAATGTAGAAAAAAAATGTTGAAGCTACTGCCAAATTGCAAATTTTGTTTCCATTTATAGTCACCAAAACAATGTTTGAGTGGGCCTGTTCCCTACTGGCAAATATTGAGTGTTCTCAAACACATCCTCACCAGTCCGATATATGAAAATTTGTATCTCTTTATCACTTTCTTTTAAATTTCTTAAAACATGAGAGGCTGAGAATGTTTTCAAATTTGTAGGCCATTTGTAATTTTTCATAAATGGGCTGCCTGAAGTATTATGTGAGCTGAATATTGAGCTAGTATTAATATCACCATTTTTATTGTTTTATATTTTATTTTATTGATGTATATTTCCAGATTTTATTTTAAACTTTCTGTTTTATGTATTTCCCATGGAAATTATATTGAATTATCTTTCAACCTAATATAACCTTGAGTTTTAATACAGAAATTGAATTTATTCATATTTATTATAACTTTTGATCTCTTTGGTCATTTTTAGCCATGTTATTTTATTTTACTTCTGAATATTGCGCTTTTAAATTTTAATTTCCTCTCTCACTATCCCCTTTCTTACTTAGTGAATTAAATACATTTTCTCTTTCTTTTTTTTAAATTTTGAAATAAACTTTTAATTTTGGAATAATGGTAGATTTATAGAAACATTCCAACTATAATACAGAGAATTCTTGTCCACCCCTCACCAGCATTTTCTGTTTCTTCTTTGTTTCTCAAGTGATTTATGAACTATATATTTTTTATATATTCTTGTATTACTTATGCTTAATAGGCCCTTTTGAATTATCTATCAAAATTAAGAATTATAGTATCAGCAGCCTTCCCTTTTTTGACACTATAAGACCTTAAGCTTTTTAACTTCCCTGCTTTTCTTGTCAAGAAATAATCTGAAATTTTAGCTTTAAGTTGCTATTCTTCTTCTCCTTCTTCTCCTTCTCCTTCTCCTTCTCCTTCTCCTTCTCCTTCTCCTTCTCCTTCTCCTTCTCCTTCTCATTCTCATTCTTATTCTTATTCATTATTAACTGGTTTTATATTTCCCATTTGAAGTTATTTGTCTAATATTTCCAGTTAATTTCACAGACATCATTGGGAATTCAGATGTACTGTTTTACCTGTTTATAATGTACCATTATTTTTGCTGCAATATGTCTTTTACCTGTTTGAAATAGTGCTCAGCCTCCATTTTACTTATTTGGTGAACTTCTTCAAGGATTTTATCCAGAAAGATATGTAGATAGTATTTTTTTTTTAATTTTACATATCTAAAAACATTTTTCTTTTCCCCTCACATGGCAAAAGAATAAAATTTTCCTGTTTGTAGCTTTTAAATGTCACAATCCTTGAACTAAATCTTGAGGGACAAGTTTGAATTTTAGTCTCCAAGTCAATGGAGAGAGAAGGGGACATTCCAGACAGAGGAACTATACTTGGAGAAATCATAGGAATCTGGTTTTCATTATAGTTATCTTTGGATATGAAGAATGAAGAAAAGGAATATATTGAAAATAAGGATGTAGCTAACAAAGAAAACAAATGGAATGGTTTGGGAAGTAGAAGCAAACCATAAATATAATGCTTTATTAAATTTTACAGTTGAGGAAATTGCTGCAAATGGTCAGATAATATAATGAAAAGCCATATTATGTAAGAGCCAACATCAAAGACAAGCACAGAGAGGAGTTCAAGAGATTTAAAAAAAGAGAGTATG
>PVJC01007345.1:0-51748 GCA_004026665.1 Murina feae | reverse complement strand
AGAAAAATGCCTGTTCCACATCATTGAAATGAAAATAAGAACAACGGGAAATTTTCCTGGAAAAGTGTTCTATTGACTGCCTCTATTTCGTGATGTTTGCATAAAAACAACCTGAGTCACACAGGTAACCTACGAGAAAAGGATGAGTTTCTATTCCATGTAAGTTATTACTCTGGGATTTGGCAAAGTTTGTCACAGCCTTAATATACTGATTGAAAAACCATAATTAGAACTGGCAGGCAGAACAATTTTAGCAATCTTGAGGCCTTTTTTGCTCTTTGAAGTCTGCAGAGTGGACATTACAGGTGCCCACAGCATTATGTTTGCCGTCTGTTTTCTCTACCTCCCGGGAACTTTGTACAGTAATGATGCTGGCCCTTTGATGTCCACGCTCAAACTTTTTGATCTTGAAAGTAGAAAGTAAATATATCTGTTTATTTCTAAAACAATTTTCACTCAAGAAACATGTACTCCCCTGTTGTTTATTTCATTGAAAGGTTTTGTGTCCTCCTGAATCTTTTCCATTTATTGAATATAAGAGAATCTAACAACTGTGTTCTGATCTTCTGGGTTTTCATTAGCACCCCCACTAATTGGCAAGCAGCAGTAGCAAGGTGTTTGTGAAGAGGGAGCTAGGCTGTGCAGCAGGTAAAATGAAAGGACATGCTTAGGCAGGAATGCTAACAAGACAGTATTTAAAACAGCATCTAGTTGGAAGCCCAGCAGGAAATTGGAGGTCGGATGCAGCCGGGAAAGCACAGCCATGATTATCTAGCCTGAACCTGCCAACACTGTGTCAGCTACTTACCTCTATCCTGCTCTGAGAGATGGTTCCTCTACTGGGAAGCCCAGGAAATCAGATCAGATTACTGCCTAAACTATAACAAACCACACCCATACAAGGGGTTTCTTTTCATCATTTTAGAGACTCCTTTCCATTTCATCAAGTGCAGAGAACTAATGCATTAAGTTTACAGGAGCACTTGCCATGGAGGCTTAAGAATAATTGAAAAAGTAGCTTAAAGTTCAATCAGAATTAAGATGTGCTAACCAGGAATAATTTTCAAATGGTACAATCATGATCCTCATACAAATGTAGAATGAACATTTGTCCAAAATTTATTTAACTAATTAAACGATGAAGGACCAGTGGATTATCAAGGTGGTTCAAAGGGTATTTTAAAAACTAGATATTCACAGAACATCTTCTAAAGAAAATTTAGGAAAGATTACACACACAGAGACACATGCACACACATACAAAATCCCCACCAATCTAATAATCTAATAATGTTATATAGTTCCCCTTTATGGTTAACTTTTCTATGACAAAAATTATTGGCATCTCATTCTTTAAGGCCTTTAAGTTCACAGTCTTATTTTTTGGAAATAATAAATAGCAATGTCAAGCTATGGTACCTTCTAAAAAGTAACTGTTAAACAAAACTTCAGTGCAACATTGCAAAGATATGCAAACATCATTTTGCCTTATTTACTGATTTTTAAAATAGTTTTTTCTTAAAAATACTAAGAAGACAGGTAGGAAATAATTATTTATATGTATAACTGATACTGTTGTAATTAACCCACTTATTAATACCAGGAAAGGAGCAAAGGGAAAGTCAAGTATTATAGGCATGTCGTTTGTGCAGCTTTGCCAGGAAACTACAGTGTAACACTCCATGGAGACCACCTGTCTATCCCTCCCAGATGGCTGGGGGAAGGGACTGACAGGGGGAGAATAGACTCATGTCCATTATAGTCTGGATGACACAGGGAAGGTACTCTGTCTGTCACACCTGGGAACAGGTCATTAGCTAGAGTAAGTATGACCACTGCAAGCACTGGAAGATCTGATATATTTAATTCCTAAAACAAAGAAGTTCGCTCTCAGGCCTTCTAAGCTCTTGGCACTCTCTTGGTTCCCCTGCATTTGCCCACATGACTTCTGCCAATATGGACCCCACACAATGGATGAATGGACTGTAACTAGTCTGATGCTCTACCACTCAACTCCACCATGGAAAGGAAGGTGGCTTTGCCTCTAGCTCTACTGTATCCCCAGCTGCACATCTCCCAGGACTGGATTAAGGGAAATGGGACTGAAGAATACAATTCATGCAAATAAAAATTACTCATCCTCCAGTGTGAGTCTCCAAAAATTATTTTTCTCGAGACATTGTAAGGACCTCACCCCAGCACTCAGTGGAGAAAGGGATATCCCACGTCCACTGAGAACATGACTAAGACCTGCCATGTTTTCCTCAACATGTAAGAGCTGTAAAGGATTAGTCACCTTATTTTCTTTTCTTTTGTGTCAACCAATCGTTTTAAAATACCACTTCTTCTATCACTTATTTCTTGTCTAAAATATCTAGTAGTTCTTTGAGAGGAACACAGCTTCCTCAACTTATATTTAAAACCTTTAAACACACAAGGCTGAACTTGGTGCTACAATTAAATATGGCCCATGTGATTTTATATACAAGATAAAGACTAGATAGATATTAGAATTTTCTCTCCTGGTCTGGTGGATATAATAGAAGAAATGAGAATCGGAGAGGTATTGTAGAAAAATTACAATATTAAATTCAAAGAACTTTGTGAAATCTCTTTCTCTGAGTTAGATTTGGATTTGGATAATATAACTTCGAATTGCTAATAAAATTACCCAAGTTCCTGTGAGCAAAACAGTCTCTCTCTAAATTTACTTTTAGGTCCTGAAAGAAATTCAGGGACCAATTATACCCAGATACTGATTAATGATGTCTTGTGTAGCTGGTTAACTTGATTTTCTCAAGAAATTATTAACCTCACCTTTGAATCTCACTAAGATTAAACATGACAATAGACCTGACTTAATTTCATTCATATTAAAATAACTATCCAGTAAGTCTTGTTCTCAGGCTATTAAAACCATATAATAGACATGAATTTTGCTTTCATGAAGTTAACTTTTTGCAGCCAAGGGCACAGACAGACAATTTTAGGTCTTGCATGTAACAAATGTGTAAATTAAGGCAACACTTGGTTGTGTCTCTATAAATAACGGATAATTAGAATTTTACAAGTTGTTGTGTAAGTGTGACTTAAATGTTTTTTAAAAACCAAATTAATATTTCCCTCACATGAAGCAATGTTTAATGCCCAAGAAGCAGTTTATTAATCCTCAGTCTCTGCCAAGATTTTTAAGTATATGTGCAAGAGAAAAACAAAATATCTTGTGTGTTTTCTTTTGGAAAGTAAAAGTTAGTGTGGGTGAGGCTAGTGAACAGTCTGGGTGAGCAGCTTTCAGGTTTTGAAAACTGTTCAGGCCTTTTTAGTTTAGATTGGATAATGCAGCCAGGACAGCTAACATGGCTTGAAAGAATAGTGGAACAGCTTTGATCTGGAGGGTGGGACCCTAAAAGGACTATATGAGTCAATACTTCTCCAGTGGAAATGTAAGCTACTGAGAAGCAGAAGTGAAAGACATAAAAAAGGAAGCATAAGTACATGAAGCTGGATTGCTACTATGCAGGGAAACTGAGTCCAGCAGGTTATGCAAGTACCACGTGCAATTGTTCAAAAATGGAAGAAAGAATTTAAAAAGTAACATAGCAGAACACCTTTGGCAAAACCATAATTTTTGCACACTAAGCAGTAGATTTTTTAAAATGCTCAGGGGATCTGAATAACTGCTAAAACCAGAATCATTCTAGACCTTTCATAATCAACCGGTCATGGTAATCAGGATTCAAGGAGAAAAAAAAAAAATTCTAAATACCTGTTCGTTGAAATTGCCTTGGGTCTAGAAGAAGAATAAGCTAAGTAGGTGACAGGGATGGGTCAGTGATAGACGAAGATAGGTGGGGTGGCATGCTGTTGAAAAAGCAGAAGAAGGGCTACAACTAGGAGGTGAAAATAGTAGATAGAATCTAAACACTTAAAAAAGATGCAGAAGATGAGACCAAAGAATGATGTCACAAACATGGCCATGAACTCAGATACTAGAGAAATTCTGGGGGAAGAGGAGACTATTGGGTGGACGTATTTGGGAAAAGGCTCATCATGGCAGAGGTGCATCTTCGGGTTTTGAAAACTGTTCAGGCCTTTTTAGTTTAAATAGGGAAGTTGCTACAAAACAACTAATATTAGGACATTACCAAAAATAACTAGCAGCAATGGAAAGCAACAAACATGCCAAATTGAAAATAAAGCAACTAAGAGAAAAGAGAAAAATAGAGAAGTGTAATATAAAATTTTTCCCTCAGTTCTGGTGCCTGTCTCTTTGCATCTAGTGAGTATGTCTATTGTACTGGCAGTGGGTGCCCCCCAGTATTAATGACAGTTTTCAAATGCCAAAGGGGGGAAATCTAATTTGATTGCTAAATATATTGTGGTCAAAGTAAAGAAAGTTTAAGTCCAATAAAACACAACCAAATTTAAAAAAGGGGGCCCAGCCAGCGTGGCTCAGTGGTTGAGTGTTGACTTACAAACCACGCAAAAGGAGGTCGTGGTTTGATCCCTGGTCAGGGCACATGCCCAGGTGGCAGGCTCCCCAGTGTGGGGCAACTGATCAATGATTCTTTTTCATCATTGATGTTTCTACCTGTCTCTCCCTCTCCCATCCTCTCTGAAATCAATAAAAAATATTTTTAAAAAAGGGAGATTCTGAGATCTGAGTATATGATGGCTATAAGCATTGATTAGCCAAATAACCCCAATCATTTAGCTTGTGGAATGGTTGACTTTTAAGGTATTATCACTTTAAGACCTTTAAGAACTGTGACGGCAACATTGATGGTGAATGGTATTAAACTTTTTACATTCCCAAAGAGACTGAGGAAAACATTCAGCAAAGCGATGATGAGCCTTTTCTGTGGATCTTCAGTGTGGTGGAAAATAACACATTTTTACTGCAGTAAAAACCATAGCAAAATGTTTTAATCTATTATGTTAGTTAAACAGAAATATGATTACTTCATGAAAATTTAGCTAGGATTTTGAAGAAATAAAATATTGAGATTTAAAATACACTTAGTGAATTCACTTAGTGAATTCCCAAAATTATAAATGACAAACATATTTAAACTATTATAAATAATTTATGAATTCTGCATAGCCTTACCTAGGAACTTCATATAAAATAGATTTACCAGGAATGATAAAAGAAAATGACATTATTTTTTTGGGTAAAAGTTTCTTTTTTAAAAAAAAAAAAAAGAAAGAAATGTAATTATTTCCCAACACTTTGTTTTTATTTGTTAATGTACTTTATAAAGAAGAAAATGAAAGTTTATTTTCCCATTAGCTTCATTCTTTTCCACTGGAAGACATCTATTCTCTCATTTATTGAACCCTCACTTCAGAAATACTTGGAACTAATACAAATATAGTAGTTATATTCTGGTGGTGGCGGGGATCCTTTTCTTCCCACTATCTTTCAAATTTCATGGTTCTTCAATCAGATCAACTGAGTGTCTATTTAAAGCTTTGAAAATTTTGCTTCACACAAAATTAAATTCAAGGCAAATTAAATGGTATATAAAAGCACCACTTTATAGTTCTAATGTGTAAATCCACAATGAGGGTATAAGTTGTCATGAATATTAAATATCATTGCATCAAAGTCACAATACTGAAAGCCAAATCTTCAAGAAATATATGAATAGATAAATAATAGATATGAAAGTGTATCTTCTTTATGTCATGTTAGATTGCATAGACAACAGTGTAAGAACAGAAGGGATTTTAACAAAGGTATTGATCAAGTTGAATGAATACAGATCTCTCTCTCTCTCTCTCTCTCTCTCTCTCTCTATATATATATATATATATATATATATATATATATATATATATATGAGGGGGGGAGTAACTAAGGAAATCACCCATGGAACTGTTATAAAACTGGAATACATATTAAACTCAAAGAGAAAAATGTATTTTTCAATTTGAAATACTATAGACTGCATTATCAGATAATACAATCCAACCAGAAATCAAGAGCAGAAATAGAAACCAAAGGAAACCTACAACTTCCGCAGGTGTGCTCTGAACAGGGCTGCCCTTCTGGGAATCACACCACGTTCACACATTAGTAAGATTCAGGAACCCAAGGATTTCTTTAGCTGGAACAGACACAGGCTGCTACAGGACAGATTTTTCTGGTAATACAGTTTCTTGAAAATCCTAGAAGATGTCAGTATTATTTGATTCTGGTCCATCCCAGGAGAAAGTAAACTATACCCAAAGGTTACCATTTGCAATTTGGAAAACAGCACGATTAAGGAAATGCCAACTTTAACCCAGAACTCCCTTTGTTTGGCAGGAACTGCTTAAAAGACATTTGGAGAAATTCCTGGAACTTCCATGTTACCCATCTGATTGCTAATTTTGCTGTTTTAATCCTAGACAGGACAGATTATGGTTCCTAGAACAGAAGTCATTCCAATGAGGTTAAGTAGGAAGAGATTTAACAGGGGGAATCTGGTGCTTACAAAACCAATGGGAGAGCCAGAGTTGAGTCTGACAGCTGCAGGTGAACTGCCAGGAATGACTCACAGAACAACCCTGCAGATCTGGCCCACAAAGAGCTGCTACCTGGACTGCCAACAGGAAGCGTGGGGGTTCCGAGCCATCATTACAGCACAGTGGTTAGCCCCAGGATCTTGCTGTACTGTCAAACACAGGGCCAGTGTTATGGGGCTTCTCACCTCTCAACACTTACAAAAAGGCCTACCTGATTAAACTAACATTATGTTGTGTTTCTGATAAGTAGTTATTGCTTTCTAAATTAATTCCCCTTCTCCTAAACTATGAAGATTTCATTTTAAATAGTAGTCATATCACTCTTATTAAATGGTAACACAATCTACCTATATAAAGAGCCATGGGGCCATCGCAACCAAACAACCAAACAGATGACCGAATATGCTGAGTGGGGTGACAAGGTCGGCAGGGAGGTTACTGAGGGACGACCACATGACTGAGTAGCAGGCTGCATGGGGCAACCAGGCTGGCGGGGGGGTGAGGGGGCAGTGCGGGGTGACCAGGCCAGCTGGAGGGGCAGTTGGGGGCAATCAGGTTGGCAGGAGGGGGCAGTTGGGGGCGACCATGCTGGCAGGCAGAGGTAGTTAGGGGTGATCAGGCTGGCAGGGTGCCAGTAGGGATGATCAGGCAGGCAGGCAGGTGAGCAGTTAGGAGCCAGTGGTCCTAGATTGTGAGAGAGACGTCTGACTGTGGATCAGGCCTAAACCGGCAGTTGGACATCCCCCGAGGGGTCCTGGATTGGAGAGGTTTCAGGCTGGGCTGAGGGGGTCTGCCCCCCCCCCCCTGCCCATACATGAATTTCATGCATTGGGTCTCTAGTTTTTAATAACTAAAGAGAAATTAAAAAAAACAATACTGCACTGATATTTTTTCTCCACTTTCGAGATGCAGTATAGCTGTATGGTTAAGTAAAAAGCTTTTATGTCACGCTAGTATTAAACTAGTATTAAACTGTAGTATTCACTTAATTATGAAAGCCTGTGGCAATTCAATTCTGCTAAACTTTAATTTCTTCATCTGTAAAATGGGCATGATAGTACCAATTACTGTTCACAGAGTCACTATATAAATTAAATTAAATAGTAACCTGAATGCTTACAATACAACCTGACACAGCATAAGCCCTCAATGATGGTGAGGCAAGGTTTTACTATCACCACCTTAGAATTTTTTGTTCCCTCTTTTTTCTAGTACACTATCTCTGCCACCATCACTCTAAAGGCAACAACTGACTTCCTATGTATAAGCATCCATTGATCTTTTCTCAGTCCACATTCATCTTGGTTTTGTTCCTGAATTTGACACTGTTCATCATTTTCATCAATTCTCACCACCATTGACAATGATGGCATATGCCAGCTTCCATTCCCCCCACCCTCCCCCACCCCCGTCCACCTTTCATGCTCAATCTGTCACAGTGACGAAGGCAATATTTGTGTTCATCTTTTTCTTTTTCATCTATCATCTTAGTGCTAACCCTCATTATCCTATGCCTGTGCAAATTTTTTACTCATTAATGATAGCTGACTTTTTTCATTATCTCTGCTTCAACTTATTTTGCATGTCAACTGATAAAAGAAAAGCTTTAAAATACTGATTATGAGATCCTCTTGCTCAGAAATCTTCAGTGACTTTCTATCGTCTTCCAAATTAAGTTCAAACACATTGGTCTGGTTTTAAAAACACACCTTAATTTATCGACCATGGCTTCCCACCTCACATCAAATCATTTTTTTTTAATGTGTTCATCACATGCTATGCTTCTATTGTGCCCTTTATTCACATAGAAAATTTTTTTGGAAATGCTTTCACCCCAGCAGTTTACACCTCCTGAGTACTACTTTATCCTTCAAGGTCTGGTTGAAATGCTTTTTCCCCTGGGAAGGGATGGATGAAAAAGGGAGACCTGATCATAAATTCCTATGATCCTGGTGGTAGTCACACCCCAGGAATATAACTTCTTCAGTTAAAAGGCTTATCTTTGCCTTAAGCAAGTACCATTCATTGTTTCTGTGCATCTAGGTTAACACGCCTTTGACCTTTCCTTCATGGCCACCCTCAAGAGAGCACATAATCTTATTTCCCCTGTAGCTCCTATTCCGCCTTGTTTTCTCCCACCTTCATGTAATCTTTCTTATGCCCCTCCTTAATTTAAAATTCATAAAAGAAACTGCAAAACTGTTATTCTCCAGAGCATTTGAGATCTTGATGCCTGGCATATGTCCTCAGTTTGGCTCAAATAAACTTTCACAAGAATTTCTTTTACGGGTTTAGACATTTTTTACATTGACAAAAGGTTTCTCTGATAACCCCTCTTAGGAGCAGTCTCTCTCTTCACAACACTAAAGATTTATACCCATCACTGGGTGCAAATACACAGTCCTACATTAGAAAAGAACCGGGTTTTGGTAAATATGACCTAACTTTCATACTAGACCAGGGTCAGAAAACTTCCTTAAAGGACAGATCGTAAATGTTTAAGTAAATATGGCTTGGTGGCCACATAGCCTTTGTTATGACTATTAAATCCTGCCTTTGAAGCAAGAAAGCAGTGGTACACATAGCATGACTACTTTCCAATAACACTTTATTTGTAAAACAAAAACAGTTGGCCAGTCCAAGGCTAAGGATTGCTGACCACCCCTCATACCATTAGCTTCTGAAATGCTGAAACCATGCTATCCTCATCTGAACACGGCTGATTTCTACTACTGCTGAGTCATTCAGTGTTTTCCTATAGTCTATGCCAAGTACTATGCAAGTGCACTTATGCATATTATTTATAATCACTTCAGTGATTTTTAAAAGAAAGTATTGATACATTCCATTTGCAGCTGAGGAAAATGAGGTGCTGATCACAAATTAAAACTCTTATTTTTATGTATTCGTTTATATGCTTCTAGCTGTCTTTCCTTCTAAAGGGAAATCCCAAGAAAACAAAGAACAAATCTGTATCATATGCTAATGGGTCTGGCATAGAGTAGTTATTTAAAAAGTGTTTATTTAATAAATTAGTGAATGAATTAATCACAGAGCAGCTACTTCATTTGTCCAGGGTCACACTAGCAGTAAATAATAGAGCAGGAATGAAAATTCACATTTATTTTTCTAGCTTTACTTCATCCCTACCTTCACCCACCAGCAGATATTTCTTGAGAGATCACTCTATGCCGTGGGCTATGCGCTTTCGAATACCCTAATATTTGACATCTTCTGTCATTGATCCACTTCACATAATAAGGAGCAACTAATACATACAATACGCTGCACGCAAGTTTTATCTTTTCTACACATTATATATCAAGTTTCGCATTGGTGAGTCATTAGCCACTTTTACCTTTCCTTCCAGGTATTTAAATATACCATTTTGCCATTTCTGGACTGTGGTTAAGAGCAGGAGCTGTGCCTAATCCATCATGGTATTTTGTATAAAGACTGCTCAGCAGACAATTATGAAATGACTGAATTAATGTGTATACACATGAATATGCATGCACTTGCTCTCCCTATTTCTAATTAGAAGTCATCTTATATTTATCTCCTCAATCCTTCTCATACCTCAGTTCCAGTCCTTATCTCACCACACTGCTTTCGCTCAGTCGCCCACAGCTTTGCACCAACGTTTTATAACAGCAATGGGCCTGCACTCCTTACACCTCATCTCACCCAGGTTTGCAGTTCATCCTCCTCTTTGCTGTCAATACAGGGAATTTAGTTTTATTCATGGACTCCACCCTGTTTAGTTTCTTCGCCATCCCGTGCTGTAGGTGGGTCAAGGCTCCTGAGAACTGCATATAGGCCTAGCTGTCCTGACTCATTTCTCATTCAGAATCCATCACACTGAGTACAGGACTTGATGTTTCTGGACGCACCATCCAGCCATTGTGCACCCAACCATGATTGTGGGCATATACTTCCCTCTGTGTGGACAACCCCTTTCCAACCTCTGTGTGGAATACCCTTTGTTCCCAGGGTGGGGTAGTTCCTTGACTTTCAAGATTTATTTTAAATATACCTCTGATGTCTTTTCCATGTCCAAAACTGAAATGAGTGCTCTTTCCTCTGCTCTGATAGATCTTTCTCTCTTTTAATGCCTTCACGTTAATTATAATTTGTTTATGTAACTATATTTCCATAAACTCAAAAACTTTTGCGGGCAGCAACCCTCAGATATCTCTATCTTTATCACAGTGCCAGTCACATAGTCAGCCCTCAATCAATATTTTTTAATGAATGACATAACCAGTCATCAATCTTTCTTAAATTTGTGCTACAGAAATAGGATTATTCAAGACAAAATTTTGGAATTATAACATAAATAAAAATATTTTGAGTCTATAATTATTCAAAATAATATGTAGTTATATGTTAATATCTTTATACTTTATTTAGAAAGAAAATCTCACATATAGGGATTAAATTGCTTAAGCAAATAATATCTGGCATTTGAAATGTACAACCTGCCAATGGATTTGTAGAAATTTTCTAATTAAAGGAAGCTACCTGGATTTTTATGGCTACTGTATAAAAATTAATTACATAGTTATATTAGCCATGTCATGAATATATTAATTTTCCTAAATGGTATTTAATTGTTGGTCTCTGGCTTTTCTATTTAATTACTGCTAACTGCAAATTTTACCAGTAATTACTTTAATATTGAGGATAATATATATAAAAAAGTCTTACTTCAAAAGCAAAAGTTATATTGAAAATTGAAAGCAATTCTATTTCAATGATGGGGCCAGTAGAATCACATTCCAGTAGAGCTTATCCACCCCCATAATCACTACAATGTATGTGTGAGGGAAAGCATAAGCCAGTACGGTACATATCTGCTTCTGCCAGCCCAAACAAAGGAATTCTCTGGTTTATTTATTGCCTAGGTGTCTCTAGAGGTGAGACAAGTTTGATCAGAAGCAATCTTAGAAGACTATCATATTATCACTCCCCTCCCCCACAACACAAAAATAATTGGCATAATGTGTAAGAAAAAGATATCTAGATAGCAATTTCAGCAAAGATACTTCTAAATTTCTCTCTGGCCTTTTTAGAGTCCAAAATGCCTTTGCCTTAGTAGGGTATGGGTTCATGTTGATGCAAAATCAGTTTCCCAGGTAAAATTGTGATGTTTGAGCAAAATTAAGAAAATGCAGTCATATTAATAAAAAATGTAGAAAAGCGATAGTCACCTGAGGTACATTTCCTAACAACCGGTAAGTGTTCTCTGGCAAAAATAACGTTAAGGGCTTGGGACACAGTTATTCATTCATTCGGTGCTTACTGGCTACCAGTTGAATAAATGAATGGGTCTTCCAATTCAAGTCATGAACATCCCTTGAAATGAAGGCCTTAAAAAAAGATGGAGAGAAAGAGTCCTAGTTATAGACTATCCAATTTTAGAATGGCAGAGTTATGGCCAGTGAATGCCAATTAGTCTATCTAGTTGTCCCCCGTGAAATGTCTCACAGCTTTAACTTAAAAACTCATAAAGAACAAGAAAGAGGACATTCAGAAAGCCAAGAGACATATGAAAACATGTTCAAAGTCACTAATCATCCGAGAGATGCAAATCAAAACAACAAGAGATACCATCTCACACCTGTCAGAATGGCTATCATCAACAAATCAATAAATGACAAGTGCTGGAGAGGATGTGGAGAAAAAGGAACACTCGTGCACTGCTGGTGGGAATGCAGACTGGTGCAGCTACTGTGGAGAACAGTATTGAGTTTCCTCAAAAATTAAAAATGGAACTCCCTTTTGACCCTGTGATCCAACTTCTGGGAATATATCCTAAGAAACCAGAAACAGCAATCAGAAAGGACATATGCACCCCTATGTTCATAGCAGCACAATTTACAATAGCTAAAATTTGGAAACAGCCTAAGTGCCCATCAGCAGATGAATGAATTAGAAAACTGTGGTACATCTACACAATGGAATACTATGCCGCTGTAAAAAGGAAGGAGTTCTTACCATTTGCAGCAGCATGGATGGAGCTGGAGAACATAATGCTAAGCGAAATAAGCCAGTCAATGAAAGAAAAATACCACATGTCCTCACTCATCTATGGATAACAATAACCATTATAAACTGGTGAACAAAAATAGATACAGAGGCAGAGCAGCATCAAACAGACTGTCAAATTACAGCAACAAGGACAGGGAGGGTGGTGGTGGGGGTAACAGATCAGACATGGGACGTTTATGCATGCATTTAAGCATAACCAATGGACACTAAACACTGGGAGGTGGGGGAGGCAGGGGGAAGGGCAGGGGGAAAAAGAGATATATGTACTAATCTTTGTAAAACTGTATGTAATAAAAAATTAATTATAAAAAAAGAAAATAAACTTCAAAATAAATCTTTTATTTACATGATATTTATTGACAATCTGGAAGGTATTATAAGAAATAATGATTCTGGTTTCAGTGAAGAAATGAAGGTCATCAGATACTTTCTCTTACGTAAAAAAGCCTCCCTCTCTGCTTAAAATAGGATTGAAAGATAACTGTCTCTCCACTCAGTCTACCCCTCTGGCAAGAGACCCAAAGTCTGTATAAACCAGAACATTTTGCAACTGTCCTTCCCCTGTGGAAAGGGGAAGTAGCTCCATGAGGACCAAGTGTGTTTATTTTAGATCACCATGACATTGACAATAACTACAATAGTGCCTGATACTCAGTTTTGCACTCAATAATTATTTCAAATAAATGAACTGTTGAATGGCTTTTTAAAATGATTATTTCTCCAGTTCCAACATTTCCTCCTTTTTATCTCTTGCCCATCTATTCTTTTCTAGTCATTTGGAGACTGCAACCCCCAAGAAACAATGTATTTTATCCTGAGGAATGTGGTTGGAAAAAAGAAATTATGAAGAACCTTATTAGCATAAGTTGTATAATGCTCATACTCAGTAACAAAGAACCAGGCCAAAATGGCTGGGAGAATATCTGATTTTAGAATGAGAGGGTTTTGTCCAACGAATGCCAAGAAAATGCATATTCTCTGATCCCTTAGGCAGTGTATTAAATTGTGTTTACTGTGCTGTGTTACACAAATTTAGCAACTGCTTCTAGAGGTGGGGGTAAGACCTGATTTATAGCCTTTGCTGATTTTTATGGTGTTTTAAGACTATATAACTTCATGCAGAGTTAGGAAGCTGGCTCCAGCATAGCAGTACCTCCAGTTACTTATACCCCAATAAAAAATACTTATATAAGTAACATAAATAAACAATAAATACATGAGTAAAAATAAATAACATAATAAATGTAAAATAAAATAAAAACAAATAATAGAAACATCCATTCCTCCTAATTGTTAAGTACTATGTAAGTCCTTCATTTACTGACACTCTATGAATACATTATATTGTTGATTCTTTCCGGTATTTTAGTAATTATTAAAATGCTGTGTCCATGGCAGATTATAGCTTTGTTAAAAGCAGAAATATTGTCATTTATTCACAAATATTTATTGTGAACTACATAAGTTATTTATGGCATACCACTTAACAGACTTATAGAGTACGGCTGAGAAAAGATTTATTAATAAGCTACATTCTTTCATGAGTCTCTGTAGTCCTATCAGCGTCTTAGTTTTCTCCCTGATGTGCCCTTGTGTCTCACGTGTTCTCATGTAATATCTATTGTCTGCACAACCCATGTGGAATTTTATAAATATTTTTACTATAAATAATCCATATTCAAAATAAAGCAAACTTCTAGTAGGTAAAGATAGGATCTTACTGTTCTGTATCCTTAGAATTCATGCTAGGGATTTTTTTATGACCCAATTGTTTTTGTATATTTCCTATAGTTTTTAGCAGACAGATTAGATTCCTAATAAATGTTGGTTGTATTTAATGGAATGATTTTGTCAAAGTCTTAAATTAATTCTTTATTTAGTTTTTTATGTAGTTATGAAATGTATCTTTTTGGAAAGACAGATGTCACTATTTTGAAATATTGACTAAAAGCTATATTTATGTCTTCATTTTGAAAAAATACATGTTCCCAGTATATTAGTTTTTTGGTATATAGTGATAAAATGAAAATTTTCTGACTAGCCATTTGAAGTTGGATATAAATCATATTACATTGCCAAATGATGAGAGAAAAAATTACATTAATAAATCATTGAAATAAAGTTGTTAGCCTTTCTGCTGAATATATTTTCATATTAACAAGATATAGTCATCGAACATTTCCAAGTGTGCTTTATAGGGGAAAAAAAACTGATTCTCATAAAATATTTAATGTTACAACCATATTAGTTCTATCTATATGATACTGAAATAACAAAAGCCTGTTAACCCCAGAATATAAACAGAGATGAATTAGAAATAAAGCATTTTTTACTTTTCAGTCAAATATGAGCTACCTTGTAAACACAGTTACTCTGTTTGTTTATTTTTCTGTTGTTAATCCTCACCTGAGGATATTTTTCCAGAGAATTTTTAAATAGAGTGGAAGAGAGAAGAGAAAGAGAAGGAGGAAGAGGAAGAGAAGGAGGAGGAGGAGGAGGAGGAGGAGGGGGAGGAGGGAGAAAGAAACCTCAATAATTGGATGTGAAAGAAACACATTGATTGATTGCCTCCTGCATGTGCCCCTACCAGGCCTGGGGATTGAACCTGCAATCCAGGTAGTTGCCCTTGATTGAAATTTAACCTGAGACCCTTCAATGCATGGGTCAAAACTCTAAACAGTGAGCAACA
The DNA here is from genome assembly GCA_004026665.1 of Murina feae. Classification (NCBI taxonomy): domain Eukaryota; kingdom Metazoa; phylum Chordata; class Mammalia; order Chiroptera; family Vespertilionidae; genus Murina; species Murina feae. The sequence continues at coordinate 36,492 of PVJC01007345.1, read as the reverse complement.
CTGACCAGTGTGTAAACACAGCTACCCTTGAAGCATGCATCTCTGCAGTATTTTGTTTTAATTATGAAAAAAAGAGTGGAGAATGGAAAAACAAATATAAATTGACTATGTTAGAGAATCTATTTTCTTTTCAATTCAATGAATAAAGAAGTTGACATGATCTTAAGTTGACAATGACACAGTCCAATAAATATACTCACAAGGGTATCCTATATCCGATTAAGTAAGAGCTATAAAACTGCCTTCTCTGAATGTCTTCAACGATTTATTAAATTTTACAAAATGATATAAGGTGTGACTTCAGAATACTGCATATGTATAATATCCAGGTAAAATATTTCTTTTCTCTTAGTTTATAATTATTTTATGGTAGAATGTGCATATTTTCCTCCTTAATAAAATGATGTTTCATTTCTGCATACATTGCATTTGTTTTTCAAATACGTGATACATTTACTTATTCAAAAAGAACACAAAGGGATACTGTATAAAGTCTTCTTACCACGACTATCAGTTGATCATTACCCATTCTTCTTCCAGGAGGCATTAAATGCTATAAATTCTTATCCATCATTCCCTATTATATACAAGCATTTATCCTTTCAAAATAAATGGGAACACACCATTCAAGCTTCTTGTACTTTAATATTTCTTGAAACTTAACAATATATATCTTGGAAATTGCTTTTTATCAGTGCATAGAGCTCTTCTCATTTTCTTATGACATCATAATTTTCTATTGAATAGCTGTAGTCATCATTTATTTAAAATGTTTATTGATGGCCTTTGAGATTATTTCAATTTCTTACTTATATAAACAATACTGAAATGAATAACTTTGAGCATACATCATTTTGTTATTGTTTGAGAGTATCTGGAGAACATATTCTTTGGAGTAAACTTTCTGGGAAAAATATATGCATTTGTAGTTTTAATATTTGATATGATAAAAGTTTTCTTCCATGGTGGATTCACTAATTTATGTTCATACCAACACAACAAAAGAACATTTTTCTTCCTGTTCCTTAGCCAAAATACTGTTTTATATTTCTGCCATTCTCATAAGTGAAAAGCATCACCTTCGTTTTTGAATTATAGTGTGACATATTTACAGAAAAATGTACCAAGTCAAATAGATCGATGAATTTTCACAAACTAAACAATTCTATGTAACTTGTACCCAGAACAAGAAAGTGAGCATTACCCAAACCCTAGAATCCTTCCTTGTATCCCCAGAGAGCCATTGATCCACACCCAAGGGTAATTGCTATCTGATTCTAACCCCATAGATTAGTTTTACTTGTTTTTGACTTTAATATAAACTGAATCTGTATGCTTTACAGGTGTGAATTCTTTCCATCACTATTTTCTTATGTGTGGAATCCATCCCCACTTTTGTTTATAGATACAGTTTGTTCTTTTCCTTGTTGTAGTATATTCCATTGTGTGATGATTACACAGTTTATGTTATACTAGAAACCTGGTGCACAAAAATTTGTGCACTCGGGGGAAGGGGGGGTCCCTCAGCCCGGCCTATGCCCTCTCACAGTCTGGGATCCCTCGGCAGATGTCCACCTGCTGGCTTAGGGCCGCTTCCCTGGGGATCGGGCCTAAGCTGGCAGTCAGACATCACTCTGGAAGCCGGGAGCCCTTGGGGGATGTCTACTTGCCAGCAGGGAGCAGGCCTGAGCTGCAGTCAGACACCCTTAGCGCTGCTGAGGAAGCAGGAGAGGCTCCCACCACCACCACTGTCCTGGAAGCCATCAGCCTGGCTTGTGGCTGAGCAGAGCTCCCCCTGTGGGAGCGCACTGGCCACCAGGGGCAGCTCCTGCATTGAGCTTCTGCCCCCTGGTGGTCAGTGTGTGTCATAGTGACCAGTCATTCCCAGTGGTTCTGCTGTTAGGGTCAATTTGCATATTAACCTTTTATTATATAGGATAGAGCCCTGGTGCATGGGTGGAGGTCAGCTGGTTTGCCCTGAAGAATGTCCTGCTGGGATGCCTGGCCAGCCTGGATGAGGGGCTGAGGGCTGTTATCATGCTCTCCATGGCCGCGGGCTGGAAGCAGGTATCTTGGTTTTATTTACCTTTGGTAATTGAAATTTTGTTGCCTTGAGCAGAGCTCAGGGCCCGCAGGGCAGGTGGGAATCTTGGCTTCCTCCATCACCGGGGCAACGCGAGCCTCCTGCCTCACTACAGCTCCCTGGCTGCCTCCATCTTTGTGACAGAGTGAGGGTTAATTTGCATATTACTCTTTTGCTTGGGCAGAAGACCCCTAGATCCCTCTGATTGACAGTTTCACAGAGCTTAGGCCTCTGCAATCTCTGGCTCTGATCCTGCCCCCTGATATTGCTGGCTCTGCCTTTGCCCCACCGGCAGCCTCTGGCCAAGGCTACAGGCCTGGCAGAGGACCCTCAGGCTCCTGCTTTGCAGGCTCCACTGATGCCCAGACCCCTACAATTGCAGGCTCTGCCCCTGCCTGAGGCCTCTGGTGAAGGCCTCTGTCCTGGGCAGGGGACCCTCAGCCCCCTCTGATCACCTGTTCTGCCCCTCGGCCCCCCCCTCCCCCGCCTCCCCTGCCACCTGCCTGGCTAACAGGCCTGACCATTTCAGTGGTGGGGCTGAGCCGGACTGGGCACCACCATCTTGTGGCTATGGGAGCAGCCATCTCACACCTGTCAGATGGCTATCATCAACAAATCAATAAATGACAAGTGCTGGTGAGGATGTAGAGAAAATGGAACTCTTGTGAACTGCTGGTGGGAATGCAGACTGGTACAGCCACTGTGGAAAACCATATGGAGTTTCCTCAAAAAATTAAAAATGGAACTCCCATTTGACCCAGTAATCTCACTTCTAGGAATATATTCAAGAAATCAGAAACACCAATCAGAAAGGATATATGCACCCCTATGTTCATAGCAGCACACTTTACAATAGCTAAGATTTGTGAACAGCCTAAGTGCCCATCAGCAGATGAGTAGATTAAAAAACAGTGGTACATCTACACAATGGAATACTATGCTGCTGTAAAAAAGGAAGGAACTCTTACCATTTGCAACAGCATGGATGGACCTGGAGAGCATTATGCTAAGCAAAATAAGCCAGTCAGAGAAAGATAAATATCACATGATCTCACTCATTTGTGGAATATAATCAACAACATAAACTGATGAACAAAAATAGAGCCAGAGTCATAGAAGCATGAAACAGACTGTCCAACCTAAGAGGGAAGACAGGGAAGCAGGAGTAAGAGATCAACCAAAAATTTTATGCATGCATGTGACCATCACCAATGAGCACAGTCAGTAGTGGAGTAAAAGGGATGTGCTGGGAGGTGATGGGAGCAGCTGGGAGAGATCAATGGAAAGAAAAGGAGACTTATGTGATACTTTAAACAATGAAGAATTAAAAAAAGAGTTGATACAAAAAAAATCTGCCAGTACTTTCATGGTTTATATTTTCAGGTTTAAATCTTTCATCCATTGAAAATTCAGTTCATCAGATGTCCTAGTTTTTTGACATTATTCATTAAATATTTCATATTTTTGCACTAATCTGAAAAGGTATTATTGTTATTCACTTTATTCATATATGAATTTGTGTCTATTTCTTGACTTTTTACTGTTTTATTGATCATTCTGTTTATTTATCTACTAGAACCTCAGTGTTAATTTATTGTAGCTTTATAGTATACTAGGGGCCCGGTGCACAAAAATTTGTGCACTTGGGATGTCCCTCAGCCCGGCCTGTGCCTTCTCACAGTCTGGGACCCCTCAGGGGATGTCCACCTGCTGGCTTGCTTGGCCAGCCTGGGTAAGAGGCTGATGGATCTTTGCAGGCTGGCCAACCCCTCCCCCCCAGTGTGGACCCTCACCCCATTGGGGTGTGGCCAGCCTGGGTGACAGGCCGAGGGCTGTTTTCAGGCTGCCCACAGTCCCTTCAGCTTTTGAGTCCCTACTGGGGTGCCTGGGAAGCCAGGGTGACAGGCTGAGGGGTGTTTTCAGGCTTTCAGGCTGCCCATAGCTTCCATTGACCCAACATCCCAGCAAGGCTGGCTGGAAGCAGGTTCTGGGGTTTATTTATTTTCTGTAATTGATATACTGTTGCTTTAAGCCAGGCCTAGGCAGGTAACAAAGCCTCCTGTTGGCTTCAGCTCCGTGGCTTCTATAATTGAAAGAATGTTGCTGTGAGCAGAGAGAGGCCCAGCTGGCCTAGGCAGGCAGTTTCCTCCATTGCTGGTGCAACGGAAGACTCCTGTTTACTTCAGCTCTGTGGCTTCTATAATTGAAACAATGTTGCAACTATGTTGCCGTGAGCAGCGAGAGGCCCAAGCAAGCCTAGGAAGACAGTGTATTCCTGGTGCAACGGAAACCTCCTGTTTACTCTAGCTCCATGACTGCCGGCCTCCATCTTGGCTGGGTTAATTTGCATACAGCTGCTCTGATTGGCTGGTAGGTGTGGCTTAGGCATCCCGAAGAAACGGTCAATTTGAATATTACTCTTTTACTAGATTAGATTTAATATATTTTAATTTTCTCTTATTGCTCTCCCTCTCTTAAAAATTTTCCTGAAAAGTTTTGCTCTTTTGTTTTTTATTTCATGTTGTATTTAGAATCAGTCCCTAATATCTCCAAAAATATCATTATTTGAATTATTTGAATTATTTAAATCACTTTATAATTAATATCAGAATAAACATCTTTAAATTTTCTTATTCAAGATTATATGCCTTTCCATTTCTCTTAACCCTTTTCCTCTCTCAGTAATATTTACCTTTAAATTCAGATTTTATATATTTCTTTATTTTTTAAATCCTCACCCAAGAATATGCTTATTGATTTAGATATAAGGGAAGGGGGAGAGAGAAACAGACAGAGATAGAAAGAAAGTGAGAGAAATACTGATATGAATGAGAACATTGAGTGGTTGACCTTTATTTGTGCCATGACTGGGGATTGAATCTGTAACCTAAGCATGTGCCACATTGGCTAGGACTATATATTTCTTTTTATACTTAAATTTTTATTGGTATTGTGGATAGACATATCTTCTTATTTTAGCTTTTAAGTTATTTTTTTCTGCATATATCAAATCTATTGATTTTTATGTTAATTTGATATGCAATCATGTTATTATTGCTTGTAGAAATTTTTCAATTGATCCTCTCTGGCTAAAGAGACAAGTACTTTTACTATCTTCAAGTAATAATTGTGCTTTATAAGTTTATCTATTTACATTTCTGTAGCCTGTGAAGGGGACTGCATGCTCATTTATTTCTCACTGATCGATTTCACTCGGCCCTACGGGGTTATCTAAAACAAGCAGATCTTCAGCATGTGCCCTCAGCTAAATGCCTGAACAACTTGACAGACAGCAGGTGCTTTTGTAGAAATGTAGCAGTGTACAAGATGACCTCTGCAAGAGCAAAAAGTACTGACTTAAAGTATCACCATATTTGTAGTCATTACTTTAATACTAGGGGCCCGGTGCACGAAATTCGTGCACGGGGTGGGGGGGAGACGGTTCCTCAGCCCAACCTGCACCCTCTCCAATATGAAGTTTTTGGGGACTCTCACAATCCAGGACCTCTGGTTCTTAACTGCCCCAGCTTCTGCCTGCAAACTGCCCCAGAGCCCAGCCATCAGGCCTTTGCAGGCCTCCGCCTCCCACCCCAGCTTCCGCTTACAAATGGGCCCGGTGCCTGGCCATCGGGGCTATGCAGGCCTCCGCCTCCCGCCCCAGCTTCCGCTTACAAACTGCCCCAGTGCCCCGCCATTGGGGCTATGCAGGCCACCGCCTCCCACCCCCAGCTTCCGCCTACAAACGCCCCAGAGCCCTGGCACCAGCACCGGAGGCTCAACTCCAGGGCCAGTGCCCGGCCATCGGGGCTTTGCAGGCCGCCGCCTCTGGACAGGCTTCTTCCCCCTAGGCTCGCTCTTGGGGAGGGGTGGGGGGCAGACAGGAAGAGTTTACCAGCTTGCTTGCTCCTGGATCCTGATGCAGGCAGAGGTCTTTCCTCTGCCCTGCTGGACCCTGGGGTTGGGGCCTTCGCCATCTTGCCTGAGCTAATTTGCATACAGTTGCTCTGATTGGCTGGTGGGCATGGCTTACCTCATCGCGGAGAAATGGTTAATTTTAATATTTCGCTTTTATTAGTTAAGATAGGGTTGATTTATTTTAAAAATTATTTCTTTCTTTTTAAAAAATACATTTGTTGATTTTTTTTTTTTTAACAGAGAGGAAGGGATAGGGATAGAGAGTTAAACATCGATCAGCTGCCTCCTGCACATTTCCTACAGGGGATGTGCCCACAACCAAGGTACATGCCCTTGACCTTCAGTCCACAGGCCGACACTCTATCCACTGAGCCAAACCTGTTAAGGCTTTTTCTCTTTTCTTAAGTGAACATATATGGTTTACACATACTCATTTTTGAATCACTTTTTTTTGAATTCACTTTTTATTTATAAGTAGATAAAAGAAAGATATCTCTTCATAAATGAAACCAAATTTTAGTAATGTGGTTTCAAGAGGAAATGATTACTTGAAAGAGAGATAGTCCTAATAGACCTCAATATAATTTCATCAGTTGGTTTTTTCTTATAAAACTATAGCTCTTGTATGCATTAAGATTGTTTTAATTACTAACCAATTGGTATTCATAGTTTTACCATTTTTTAAAAAAAAACTAATAAAGTAAAATCACAAATTACTTTATCCATTTTTGTACTTCTGGGTTTTCCTGCACTTTATTCCCCAAAGTGTCTACTTAAATATAAAGTATTCAAAGCACTGCATTGCACCACAATGAATTATCACTGTCATCTGTCAGGTCTGTATATATATATCTGAATTGGTTCTTTTAAAAAGTCAGGATGAACATAAATTTATATCAACAAATCAATAATTCTGAGGAACCCCAAATATTGTTCAATTATTTTTTCCACTTTTAAAACTCTTTTCATAAATTGTACAAAGCACATGTTGGTAACAGTCTGTTTTAATAGTCTGTTACCTATTAAAATTCACCTGTATATTAAAGATTGTGGTATCTAAGCTAATAAAAGAGTAATATTGAAATTGACCATTTCTACGGGACACCTAAGCCACGCCCACCAGCCAATCAGAGCGGCTGTATGCAAATTAACCCAGCCAAGATGGAGGCCAGCAGTCACAGAGCTGAAGTAAACAGTTGGCTTCCATTGCACCAGGAATAAACTATCTGCCCACTGGCTGGGCTTTTCCAGGCTCAGGCAACAACATATTTGCAACATTGTCTCAATTATAGAAGCCTCCGAGCTGAAGCAAACAGCAGGCCTGGGCGCGACTACTAAAACAACATTCTTTCAATTATAGAAGCCACAGAGCTAAAGCAGACAGGAGGCTTTGTTACCTGCCTAGCCCTCGGCTTAAAGGAACAGTGTATCAATTATAGAAGATAAATAACCCCCAGAAACCTGCTTCCAGCCAGCCTTGCTGGGACATCGTGTCAATGGGAGCTGTGGGCAGCCTGAAAGCCAGAAAACAGCCCTAAGGCCTGCACCCAAGCTGGCCACACCCCAATGGGGTGAGGGTCCACACTGGGGGGCTTGGCCAGCCTGAAAACAGGCATCAACCTCGCACCCATGCTGGCCAGGTACCTCAGTAGCAACTTGAACCCTGAAGGGGCTGTGGGCAGCCTGTAAATGGCCCTCGGCCTGTCACCCAGGCTGGCCACACCCCAATGGGGTTAGGGTCCACACTGGGGGGCTTGGCCAGCCTGCAAACAGCCATCAGCCCCCTTATCCAGGCTAACCAGGCACGCCAGCAGGTGGACATCCCCTGAGAGTTCCCAGACTGTGAGAGGGCACAGGCTGGGCTGAGGGACCTCCCGAGTGTACAAATTTTTGTGGACCAAGCCCTTAAAGTATATAAAGAAAAATGCATTTAAAAGGCATATAAAAGACAGCCAATTGTTGTTTTTCCCTCCATAATTTTCAAATGGTTGAATAGAATTCATGGTAAATATGATGTTAAATTTCTATTATCTTTTTGAAAAATCATTGTTTAAACTATTTTTAACCAAAGGCCAAATATAATGTGTTATTCGCCAAGATGTACAAACTAAATCCTATGAAAAGCAGCTGCTGGTTTATCTCCAGCAATCGAATTTACTTACTTAGTTTAACAAACAGTTCCCTATATTCTTAATCATAGCTTTTCATCATCAAAACTGCCATATGCCTCACATAATTACATCTAAACACATCAGTAACCCTTCAACAATTGTCCCCATGCCATTTCTTTTAAATTCTTACCATTGAAACCCATAACTGAACTCTAAATTTTTCTTTGTGCTCTAACATTTAAAAAGCAACATGCTCTGTTAACTTTCTTGACATCATGAATTCCCTTCCTTCCTTTTTGTTCTCTATACTTAAAGTTACCTTCGGTCTTCTGTGCCTATTAGTCTACACCCAGAACACCCCTTTAATTTTCTTGTCTTTCTCCTAACTCTTTCTATCTATGAGTCTTCCCTTTATGGAATTGTATTCCCTTCTTACATAAGCTGGTGACCCAGAGGAGAAAGCTTATGCATCAACTTCTTACCTAGCATCCTGCTTATATCTACTTGTTTACTGGATAGAGGGCGAATAACACAGTACAATTCTTTCCCATAGGGGGAAGTTCAGCAGAGAAAAAGAGTTGTAAATAAGGAAGTGCAGCAATTAATAGGTCTCAATCAATTAACTAATCCTTTACATCCATTTATTGGATTGAGGGCCTGTATGAGGCAGACACTGTGTTCAGCCCCGAGAGATGATAAAAAATAAAACAACAAGTATGTTCCTCTATTTGGTGGAATTTATATTTCTTTGAGGAGATAGAAATTGAATGTGGTCACTGAAACAGCATGTTGGAAATTATTAATTTATCACCTGTTTCTTTAGTGCTGTGACAACATTTTCATGCTTCATATTCTGAAGATGAAGATAAATATGGCTTTAAATGGAATGCTTTGACCTACATGTTATGTATATCAAGCTTCTGGTAATAATGGAGTGAAATCACAATGATCATGACTCCCTGGCTATTATTTGTAACAGCTGCATCTGTGAGCTGAGCTGAGTCACTGGGAGGGAGGTCTCCAACAATAAGGCCATTGGAATCGTCATTTATCTTTATTCTGCATGCTAATATTTCATCTCACCAATTCTTTCTCAAAGCCTTCCGGGACCACATGTTTGTTTTTTTACATATAAAACCTCTGGGTACTGGGCATATTTATAATCAATAGGTATGATTTGCCAAAGAAAATATAGGGTAATGACAAAGTTGATTTCCTAGAGGAAAGAAATCCCATGGCAATAATGCTTCGTGCAAATTATGTCGAACTTTGAAGTAAAACTAAGCCAACCAGTCATAAACAAAACAATGGTGTATGCATGAGCTCCTTTGATTTCACATCAACCCTTTGGGAGAGGAAGGGCAGTTGTTATGATCTTCATGTTATAGGGAAGAATCTGAGTGGCTCTAACGCCAGTAAGGGGGCATTGGATTCCATAGGGAGGGCTCTTCTGCTGCAAAAGCAAAGTGGAACAAGAATGGGTCTGGAGAAGAAAGTCTGCTTTGTGTCCATAACTATGCTGGTGAATTATATGTATTACCGCATTTAATTGCATAGGAGAAATAAGAAAGGTACAAGGATGACTAAGAAGGTAATATCCAAAGGAGCCTTGCAGAATAAGACTATAAGAATCCCCCAAATAGCTCCAAGTAGTAAATCCATCTGGTCCTGGGTTCACACCTGTTTGTGGCACTGAGGGGCATGGTACCTGGGAGTAAGCCTCAACATTTTTGTACATCTCCTACTATAGTGATGACAATGAATAAGGTATGTGTAGAAGGCAGTAGCTGCCCAGTGAAAGGGGCTGCCAGCCACTGGACGCTACACACACACGCACACACACAGCCAACCTTGTAATTTGAATCACTTACCCTTCCCTGAATTTCAGTTCTCATTATCTCATGGTCTCACCAATATTGTTATTTTTGCTATAAATACTGAACTGACATTAGAGTAATCATAAGAAGCCTGAAGTCACTGACTCACTGGGTTCACTGACTTCTAAAAATAGTTTAACTGGCAGGGACTAGAGAGAGGTTTGCTTAGGGGCAAAAAAAATAATCTACAACAGAAAGAAAACACATGTTTATTTTGTTCCCAACCCCTGTTCCCTTGAAGGCCTACAGACGACTTCTGATCCCGATGAAGTAATGGTGGCAGGGAAATAATTCCCGGGTGCCAACTTTCGTTGCTGGCTCTGCAATCCATGTAATTATATGCACTATTTTCCTCTTTGTTAGCAATAAAGCTAATGACTAGGCTGGCTTCTCCATGAGCATTTCAGCAGCATTCTAGGACTGCTGCCCCACTTCGCTCCTGCAGAATTCTGTCTAAACAGCAGACAGGCGACATTAGCAGGACGCCTGGATCAAATGCTTGATGGAGCTGATGAGAAGCCTTTCAAATAAATATCATGTCGAAACAATTCTACCAGTTCAGGATGAAACTATAAGATATTCTGATGTTATGGTAATTGCTGGTCAGAAACTCACTATTGTTTTCCATGCAGAATTTCAACCTTGGCATTGATCTTGTTTGCCAGTGACATCCTGCAACATTTCTTTTCTTGAGATGAAAAGAGCACTTTGAGGGGTGAGCATGTGGCAAAGCTCTACTGATATTTGAGCCTCCGCACATATCCAGCAACATTCGTTATTCTTTATATTTGTACCCTTTCTCCTTTCCCGTCACTGTCTCTTACTTTTTATGGGTATCCTTGAAGGGAGAACAAGAGGATGTTTTTCAAAGGATGAAGTATATTGGAGTTGTAACACCCTTTACACACAGCATGGGAACCAAATAAAATAACAGTTATCTTTTTCAATATTGTGCCTAACTGTGCTCTCAGGAATGTTAATTAATTGAGAAATACTGCCAGAAATCGAGGTGCAGGCATTATACTTTGAAAATGAACCTGGAGTCACATATATATTTGTTAATGGGTAAAAAGAAGAAAAAAGCTGTCAGGAAGGATTGCTGAGTTTTTATAAGGTGTTTTCAAGACAGTTTGAATGTAAAACGTTTATATCTACTGGGTACATTTTTTCTGTTCTCGTTCAAAACAGCAGCTTTTTAGAATGAATGACACCAGCCTAAGATATTACATAATGTGATATCCTAAAAATAAAGTGTCTGAACATCAAATTTCCTCAGTGTCCTGAGGTTCCCAAGATGAGTGGGAAAATGTCTCTGAAATAGGGCACAGGATTGAGAGCTGTAGAAAGGAAGGTGAAGCATATAAAAACAAGGCTTTGAAAGCTTAGGAAGCACTTTTATCTGCTTATTTTATCTACTTTTCTTCTGGAAGAGGATTTTCAATTAAGTAATCAATCTACTTCCTCTTTGATCTCACAATGAAGCTGTCTTTTAAAAAATTTTATTTAAAATATGGGTTTTCTTACAATTATTTTATTTATCTCAGGACAGTGCTTGCAAACTCGCAAAGGGTTTATCGCAAAGGGTTTATAAGGAAAGATTCTAAAGCCAGACATTTATATCTGCCAATTTCTCATTTGTCTCATGAACTGAGTGAGGGCGCACAGATGGAAGCTAGGATGTGAACACATCCACTTCCTTTTCACTGAACTCCTTTCGTCCCACCTGGCTCTTCACTGTCAACTCCAGCCTCTTCCCCTGGTACCCTTGCCTCAGTTTCCTTCCTTATATACATACTCCAAATATGCCAGTGTGAGATCCTGTGAAGCTGCATATTATAATTCTTGTCTTTTGCACCCCAATTGAGTTTAGTAGCAAATTCAACTTTTGACCTTTTTCTTTCCTTTAACTCACGTTTGCTGTTTCTTGAAGAATTCTTTCAAGTTATTCTGTGTTGCTATAGTAGACTTCATCCCAGAACAAGAATTCTGTTCATGTCCCAGAGAGTTTTGCCATTTTTTTAAAAAAAATTTTGCTCTGTTTTTTTTTTTTCTTTGCTTTTTTTTCTGATGCTATCTCCTAGCACCAGAAATCCCAAGTATCTGTACGTAACCTCTGCTGTGGGTGGGGGGGGAGGGAAGAAAAAGCATAACAGTGGTACATTTTCTCCTGTCATTTTCTCTTTTGCTTCCACATGTCTTTAAAGGCATCTGTCTAGTATACCTGAAGCTGATGTCTTGCTTATAGAGGTTTCTAAATAAACCACTCTCCTCTTATTTTTCCTACATCTTCTTTTAATTTTCCTATAATTTATAAAACTACATTGGAAATGGCATGAGGAGACAACTCTTCCTTCGATAAGAATGCCAAGTAGTAAATGCTGTAGATATTCTACAAAATTCTTTATCAGTATTCTTCAGTTCCAAGGTCATAAAGAAGAAGGGAAAGCTGAGACACTGTTACAGATGGAAAGAGACTAAGGAAACGTGGTGACTAAATGTATCGTAGGTTGGATTCTGGAACAAAGTAGATATTAGTGGAAACACTGGTAAAGTACAAATAATGTCTCTAGTTAATTGCATTTACTAATATTAATTTCTTACTTTTGATTAATGTATCACATTTATATAAGATACTAGGGGCCCGGTGCACAAAAATTTGTGCACTCGGGGTGGAGGGAGTCCCTCAGCCCGGCCTGTGCCCTCTCACAGTCTGGGACCCCTCAGTAGATGTCCTATGATGGCCCCAGTCTGCCAGGCGCCTTTTGTGTGTGTGTGTGTGTGTGTGTGTGTGTGGCCACTGGGGACCTGCCCCCAGCCGCATCAGAGGCTCGGAGCAGTCCTCCTGTGTGTGTCTACCTGCCGGGGGCCTGCCCCCAGGCACACCGTGGAGGCTTGGAGCAGGCACCTCCTCTATGTTGATCTCTCAGACTCTTGCCCTCCCCTGCATTTTGTTCTCTTTTTTGAGCTGTGACCAGGGCTGGGTGCTGCCTGCCTCTCAAGCTTGCCTACTGTCCATCTTCCTCCAGCCACCAGAAAGCAGGGAAAAGCCCGCCTCGTGGTCAGGCCAGCCTTTTCCTGCTCCCTGATCCCCAGAAGGGACCTGGGAAGCTGCCAAGCAGACCGCCAACTCTTTCCCACTCACCCGTCCCCTGCTGCCTTCCTTTCCCACTCCCCGGTGCCACCAAGGGGTCTGGGGAGCTGCCAAGCAGGATCCCAGCCCCTGCAGCCTTGCTTTCCTGTTCCCTGGTGCCCTGCAAAGGGCCTGGGCAGCCACCAAGCAGGCCGAGACACCCCCCCTGCCGCCTCTTTCCCGCTCCCCGTCCCACCATCTTGATTTCCCACTTCCTGGTGCCCTGCAAGGGGCCTGGGAAGCCCACCAAGCAGGCCACTGACCCCCTGCCGCCTCTTACCCGCTTCCCGGTGCCCTCCAACCCTGCTGCCTCTTTCCCACTCACGGGTCCTGGGTCCTGCGCTGTTCTGCCCTGCAGCTGCTCTGTGCACTCGGGAGGTCCCTCAGCCCGGCCTGTGCCCTCTCGCAGTCTGGGACCCCTCGGGGGATGCCCACCTGCTGGCGTGCCTGACCAGCCTGGGTGAGGGGCTTTAAGGCTGCCCACAGCTCCCATTGACCCAATGTCCCAGCAAGGCCGGCTGGACGCAGGTTTCAGCGATTTATCTCCTATAATTGATGCTGTTTCTTTAAGGCCTGGGGTTGTCTTCTATAACTGATACACTGTTCCTTTAAGGCGGCCTACTAACTACTAAGGAAGCCTCCTTTCTGCTTCACCTCGCAGCATCTATAATGAAACAATTGTTACTTTTACTGGTTAGGCCCAGGCTGCTGTGTCCTTCAGCTCCCTAGGATTCTATGATTGTTATATTGTTTCAAAGCTGTGTTTTGCTAGAGCCAGTTTAATCGGAGCTGAGCTGAGCGGGCGCAGCTTCACTTTCGCTCCTGCCGCAATGGAAACTGCCCTTTACTCAGGTCCGTGAGTGGCGGCCGCCATGTTGGCTGGGCTAATTTGCATATAGCCACTCTGATTGGCTGGTGGGCGTGGCTTACCCTGTCTCAGAGAAACGGTTAATTTTAATATTTCGCTTTTATTAGTTTAGATAAATATTAGGGAGAACTGGGTGTTTGGGGATTCTCTGTACTAAACTCTTCATCTTTTGTGGAAATCTAAGATTACTTAACAATAAAAAGTTTAAAAAGAGTGAAGGTAGCCCTAACTGGTTTGGCTCAGCAGGTAGAGTGTCGGTCTGTGGACTGAAGGGTCCCAGGTTCAATTCCGGTCAAGGGCATGTACCTTGGTTGCGGGCACATCTCCAGTGGTGGGTGTGCAGGAGGCAGCTGATTGATGTTTCTCTCTCATCAGTGTTTCTAACTCTCTATCCCTCTCTCTTCCTCTCTGCAAAAAAATCAATAAAATACATTAATAAAAGAGTGAAGGTATTTAATGGGTGCAGATTTGTTTAATGTCTGCCTCCCTCATGATACTGTAAGGTATAAGAGGCCAATTAACACAACTACATACCTCTTTATTCCTGGAGGCTAGACTTGTAAGAATTTTTGGTAAGATCTCAGGAAATGTTTTCTGATTAAAGAAATATAAATGTATGCTGAGGACTCATCCAATATTTGTTGTTTGCTGAATCTAACAGGATTTATGACCATAATTGGGTACACTCCAGATACCTTGGCACCGTGTGAGACCTAAGAAATTTCCTCATAGGAAAAAAATCTGTATCTTCTTCTACAGTTTTCATTGGTCACAATCTTCAATTCTAATTCTAAGGCAAATTCCTCCGACATGTTGATGGGGTTCAGGATACTCTCTCTACCTCAGACCTTGGCACCTTGACCTATGGAATATTCTAAGCTAAAGGAATTTAAGGAATAACATGTGCAGGAAGAACTTTCTGATCTTCCTTCAAAACAGGTCATAAAATCCTCATGTGAGAGATGCTCTCCCTACACTCAGAAGAAAGAAACATTCTTATTTTTGAAGATGAAAGAACAATCTAAATAGCCTTGCTACACTCCCCTAGTTTACTATGCTTAGCTCACCTTTGTCCTAAAACATCTTTCCAGGACTTTCTACCCTTCCTCAAATCCAGCATAAAAGCACTCAAATATAACTGTTTATTTGGGTCTTTATTTCCTTATGAAGGCTCCTGTGACACATAAAACTCATATTAAACAAATATATGTGTTTTCTCTTATTAATTTGCCTTTTGTTACAAGAATCCAAGTTGAAAACTCAGAAGGATAGAGGAAAAAGGTATTTCTCCTCTCTGACATTGTCTTGATCCAGTTACTAAAAGTGAGATCCGACAATTGTCAGACATTTGGAACCCTAGATTTCCAGAGCTAGAAATGCACTCAATCAGGGCTTACTTTTTAAAGTAGTGAATCCTTATTTTACACAAAACCCTCAGTGAAACTCATACAAGAGACACAGTGTAGTTGCTCTAAACTTCTTGAATCTCTAACCATATGACTTACCCTTGTACTCTCCTTTAAGAGGAGGCCTTGGGTCCTGTGGAACCCAATTTTAAAACCACAAGGCCATCTTTTCCTTTCACTTAAAAGGAACACTAAAGCCCCGAGAGATGAAATGATTTGGCCAGAAGGATAGAACAAGAGCAGAGCAGAATTTTTGGACACCTTTGACAATCCTCTGGGGTCACTGTCAAGTGCAATGTCAAGACTGAGGTAATGGAGTGTAATGAGAATAATCTTAGGAGTGGCCCAAAAGCCCAAAGCCACAATGGTAGACACCTGGATGAGGACTCCATCTGGACACCAATATGAGTGGGACCTCCACTCCTGGAAGGCTATGAGAATTCAGACCTTGCACCACTCAATGTTCAATCTTGGCTGCTCCAAGGGTTATGCTCGAAGCCCTGCCAGACTTCCAGTCTACCAGGAGCCTCCTGCCACTTAGCCTCTTACCTTGAGACCAATATCTGCCTCTCCACCTGTGGATGTGACCAGTGACCAAGACTTGGACCAAAGTTCTCTCTGCTCACTTCTATCATGTAAACTCCTCCTTTCTGTGTGCAACCTGCATGTGACTCTATTGGCTTTTGGGGGAAGTCTCCCATAATAAACCTGGCACTGTGGAAAGACAGAAACATGTGTGAGTCCAGAATGTTCCCTTGCTCATGACACCAGATATCATAGAATTATCGACAAGATCAGGAGGAGAGCCAAACTTTTTTGAGAATCTTTCCTAATGAGTTTGGGATAGGTTACTTAGATGTAAATTATGCATCTTTTTTTGTTATCCCATCACTTTGAAATTATAATTTATTCTTCCTAAAATCAAAGACATTTTTTGACTGGGTAAGATAAGAAAAATACCACTCTTCATCTTTTCACCTTCCTGATGGTTTTCTTCTATGTTTTATGAGATTCTTTTCTTTTTCTCAGAGTCTACCAACATATCTATGAACAGCATAAAGTCAAGGCCTCTCATTTGAACTCTGTAAATTATATTTCTAAAACTCTAGTTTTCATGATGACTGTCACATTCTGTGAAGATTTAGGAATTTCTCTAGAGCTAGGTCTACCTTATCTTATATAATAATCCTGAATAATAAAAGAGAAACATGCAAATTAACCACCCTCCATCACACTCAAGCCACACCCACAAGCCATGCCCACCAAACAATCAGGAGAAAGTATGCAAATTAACCCAACTAAGATGGCAGCCATAGAGCTGGAGCGAGCAGGAGGCTTGGGTTGTCCCCGGCGATGGGGGAACCTAAGCTTCTTACCTGCCCTGGCCAGCCCTGGGCTCTGCTCAAAGCTACAAAGTTTCAATTATAGAAGATAAATAAATCCCAGAAAAAAAAAGAAAGAAAGAAAAAAGGGAGAGGCTGGGAGCCTGGGTCATTGGGGGGCATGGTCAGCCTAAAAGTAGCCATCAGCCCTTCACCCAGGCTGTCCAGGCCCCAGTGGGACTCTCCCAACCTGAAGGGGCTGTGGGCAGCCTGAAAATGGCCCTCACTCCCTCACCCAGGCTGGCCAAGCACCCCAGTGGGGACCCCCATCCTGAAGGGGGTGTGGCCAGCCAGAAAACAGCCCTCACCCAGGCCAGCCAGGCATACCAGTGGGACCCCCACCCTGATCCAGGATACCCTTCAGGGCAAACTAGCCAGCCCCACCTGTGCACCAGGCCTCTATCCTATATATTAGAAGGGTAATATGCAAATTGACCCTAACAGCAGAATAACTGGGAATGGCTGGTCACTATGACACACACTGACTGCCAGGGGACAGACACTCAATGCAGGAGCTGCCCCTGGTGGTCAGTGTGCTCCCACAGGGGGAGCTCTGCTCAGCCACAAGCCAGGCTGACAGCTACCGCACAAGGTGGTTGTGGGAGCCTCTCCCGCCTCCTCAGCAGTGCTAAGGTTGTCCGACTGCAGCGTAGGCCTTCTCTCTGCTGACAAATGGACATCCCTGAGGGCTCCCCGGCTGCCAGAGGGATGTCTGACTGCCAGCTTAGGCTGATGCCCCTGGGAGAGAAAGCCTAAGCCAGCAGGTGGACATCCCTTGAGCGGTCCCAGACTGTGAGAGGGCACAGATTGGGCTGAGGGACCCCCCTCGAATGCACAAATTTTTTTGCACCAGACCTCTAGTGTATAATAAAGTGAAATGTTGAGAATGACATACATATGAAGATTTATGAATCTCTTCTAACCTATACATATCCTGTAAGCAATGAAATGCAATGTTAAAAATAAAACAATTAATTTAGAGTCTGTGCTCAGCCTTAACCAGATCATTGAGAAAGAAAGAAATCAATTCAGCACAGAAGTCATATGAACTGGAAGTGACTAAATATAATATGGCAGAAAACTCATTTGAGTGGGGCGTCCAGAAATCTGGGCTCTACTTCTGATTGAGTCATACATTCTATATATTACCTTTGCAATTTCTAAGAATCAAAGGGGTGAACAGGAAGAGATAGATCTCTTTTCAAAATTGTGTGTGGATGTGAACTTATGACAATATCTTTTCTGGGGGAACTAGGATGGGAAAGGGGAGCTGCTCTTAGGGAGGCGCTCCTTCTGCTCTTTCAGGAGCACAGACCGTACTTTATACATGTCTGAAGCGTTCTGATACCTGGTTTTTACCTTCACACATTTCTCATTCCAGTGTACCTTCCCTATACTAATGAGACTATTCAGTTAAGTTCTTTCTTGCTAATGATGTCTAAAAACTGGAGGTCAAGTAATGAGCTGATCAATAGCTTCCATTAAAGTCTCTTTGTAGAGCCTCTTCTAATTTTACCTCATATGATGCAACCTCCAATTTGCATGAGAGAGATACTGTTTAAACTTACAGGCAGGATTGACTGACCAAACCTAGCAAAGGTAGAAGAGAAATTGTTAATTTTAAGCACATCCAAAAGATGATGAAAATGATTAAGATCCTTGCTATAAATACTCTCATAATCATTATTTCTGTTGGTTCCTAAAATTAGCCCCTTCAGTATATTTTCTTAAAGTCAGGGATTTTAAACACCACTAGAATATTTCTAGGTTAAGGGGCAGTGAACAAGGCAGCAAGCATTTTAGGTACTGAAGTAAAAATTCCTTACCCTAGGACACTTAGTTACCTAGTGTCAAAAGTTCTATATCAAGGTGTGTCACCTCAGGACTGGGGAATTCTTACTGTATTTCCATAGTTAACTGTTTTAGTGGGATAGAGTTGGATGAAAAGATCCCTCTACCTCATTCACTTTGCTTCTTTGTTCTTATATCATCCTTCTGATGTTTTCTTTACTGGTCAGAGACACATTTCCTTTCTTTCTTTCTTTCTTTCTTTCTTTCTTTCTTTCTTTCTTTCTTTCTTTCTTTCTTTTTTTTTTGTTTCTTGGGACCTTTCTTTCCAGATAACTCCCAACCTTATCTGACTTTATGGAATATGCCTAACAACCTTGTTACTGATACAATCAGAAAATCCTAGAGGTATTTTCTCTTACCTCAATTATTCATATTCAATTTATTTTTTCAATGTTCTTATTACCATCATTGAATGAATGTCCAAGGTTTACAGAGAGTATACTGCACCCTCTCCAACCCTTGACCCCTCAGGTAGAAGGCAGTTGGACATCCCTCTCACAATCCAGGACCACTGGCTCCTAACCGCTTACCTACCTGCCTGCTTGATTGGCCTTAACTGCCTCTGCTTGCCCAGCTGATTGCCCCTAACTGCCCCCCTGCCAGCCTGGCCTCCCCCTAACTGTCTGGAAGGAAGTCGGATGTCCGGAAGATGTCTGGTTGACCTGGTCTAATTAGCATATTACCCTTTTATTAGTATAGATACCAGCTGCTTACTGTGTGCCCAGCATTGGGTCAAGTGCTTACATAAGCCATCTGACTTCATTCTTACAACACCCTTTTTAAGCAAACACCCAATTTGCAGATGAGGACACTAAGGCTTTAGGCATTTGAAGAGAGACAGAATTAACACACGCACTCAGGTGTTTATAAAAATCTCTGAAGTAGGTTCTAGGCTGAGTTTCTAGAAAAAATGTCCAACAAACATATAGGACAAACAACAGGACAGGATCTTCTAGGGAGAAACGGGGGGTGGTCAGGAAGTCTCAGCTGAGGCATTGAATGTAAATACAGCGGTAGCAGCAAACTATGGAACTAGAAGAAAGGACATGTAGGTTTTCAAAGCCACCATAATATCCACTTGATACTTAGAAAGCTAGACACTAGTGCACTGCTGCAGAAAAAAGCCCTCCTTTCCATAATATTTTTAGCCAGCAAAAAAACAAATAAACAAACAAAAAGCTAAGGGCTTTTCTTGTACATTGACACATCTGGGAAAGGTCTGATAACTGCATTTTTAGTGCTTATAAGAACAGGGCATACTGCTGATAGTCAGCATGCCTGGTTTCACTACTCTTGACTTAATGTGGGAACTTGACTGTCACTCTACTTTTCTCAATGTTATTCATCTTCAAAAATTACAAGAAACCTTATTTGATAATATGTACATGGAATCAATATTCAAAAGAATCTCAGGAGGAGAAACCAAGTTGGCAGCACCTGGAATTGCTGCCTCATACAACCATTTCAAAACCACAATGAAAAGAAAAAACGGACACCACCCAGACCCACAGGAAGGCTGGCTAGTGGAAATTCTACAACTAGAAGGAGACTGAGACTCAGAGGAGGTGCAGAGGTAAAGTGCAGAGGTACGGAGGTGCACCGAAAGGGCTTGTGGAAAGGCTGGCAACTGAGGACACAGTTGTCTTTTTCAATCTGGAGGGAGTCACAATCTCCCAACAGCTCTGAACTCCAGTTCCAGGTGAGTTTCTGGGGATCCAGACTCATATGGGGAGAAGCTAGACTGTCTGGCATGGGGAGGAACACCAGAGCAGCTTTCTCTTGGTGGTGCCGAGGGACACTGAGATCCGGTGCCTCTTAGGGCAGGACTGAGAATCAGCCATTGCTTTTGCTCTGCCCTATTGATTCCCGGAGATCCCACCCCACCCAAGCTGCATGTAGAGGCTTTTGCATATAAAAGGCTGGGTAGCTTCAGGCAGAAACTAAAATAGCATTTCCTTAGAGATCCAAGAGCCAGTGGGACCACCCAGATTACAACTCCTCAGATCTATAAGGGACACACTCAGGGGGTAGACTCAGTAAGCACCAAAGCCCCACTGAAGCAAGTCTTGCCCCATAAGGGTGTCTCTAGCACAGAAGTTCTCCCACCATAGACACAGCTGATTCTCACAGCCAAGTGGCCTGGAGGTCAATTTCTCCCAGTGATACCAATAACAATCAAGGTTTAGCTACACCAAGACTATGCAAAAAGCTTATAAAGTTGTGCAACAAGAGTGTCCACCTCAGGTAATTGGGGAGGCTGAGCCACTTGGCCCTATAGGACACCTAGCACAGAAAGCCACTCTATCAACACAGGGAAGCAGCCAAAATGTGAAGACAAAGAAACAGGCCACAAATGACAGAAATAGAGGAAAGCAAATGACTGGATATAGAGTTCAAAACCACGGTTATTAGGTTTTTCAAGAATTTTCTAGGGAACACCGATAAATTTAGTGAGACCCTCAAGGATATGAAAAAGGACCAGCTAGAAATTAAGCATACACTGACTGAAATAAAGAATAATATACAAAGATCCAACAGCAGACTAGTGGATTGCAAGAATCAAGTCAAAGATTTGAAATACAAAGAAGCAAAAAAACACCCAACCGGAAAAGCAAAAAGAAGAGGAAGAAGAAGAAAAAGTAAAGATAAAAATTATGAACAACAAATATATATCTATCAACAATTGAACCTAAAAATCAAGTGAATAAAAAAAATCTGATGAATAGAATAAACTGGTGAATAGAATAGAATCAGGGGCATAGAAAGGGAGTGGACTGACAATTCATGGGAGAAAGGCGTGTAGGGGGTGTGGGAAGAGACTGGACAAAAATCATACACCTATGGATGAGGACAGTGGGTGGGGGGTACGGGCAGAGGGTGGGGTGGGAACTGGGAGGAGGGGAGCTATGAGGGGAAAAAAGAGGAACAACTGTAATAATCTGAACAATAAAGATTTTTAAAAAAAGAATCTCAGGACTCCTGTTTCACATGTCAGCCTGACTCCTTATTTTATTAAAATAATAAAACCAATGGAAAAGTATTTTACGTAGCTTTCTACCATGAGGATAAAAATGCAGTGTTAATGAATCATTTGCTATATATAATGTTTTTTCTTCTGGGCTTGCTCTTTGCCAAAATGTTTTGTATTATGTTGCAAGGAAACTACCAGTTCCAGTAAAATAAGTAGCTTGAGTTTTTGGAAGAAACCTGGAAAGACATTTGAGTGGCAGAAGCTAATGAATTTATTTAAAGAAAATGCAATTTATGTGCTTGTGTGAAAATTGTAGTGCTAAAAAAGAAAAATTCCCATTCCTACCTGCCCCTTCTTTTTGGTTTTCATAATTGCAGTGGCAGAATAATAGCAGGCTGCTAGAGAATGTGTAAATATACCTATTTGACAAATAATCTCATGAACAGGTCAATTATTGAATAATGATCTTGAAGTTCCCAGTACATATAAGAAAGATGTACAATGGTCTGGGCCCCTATGGTTTCTTTTACTCTTTTTAAAAATTTTATTTAAATTCTTTATTGTTTAAAGTATTATATAAGTCTCCTTTCCCACCGCCCATTGACCTCTCCCCAGACACTCCCACCACCCCCAGCACATGCCCTCACCCTGTACTATTTGTGTCCATTAGTTATGCTCATATGCATGCATACAAGTCCTTTAATCTCTTAGCTCCCCTGCCTTCCCTCTTAGATTGGATGGTCTGTTCCATGCTTCTATGTCTCTGGCTCTAATTTTATTCATTAGTTTATGTTGTTGATTATATTCCACAAATGAGTGAGGTCATGTGATATTGATTTTTCTCTGACTGGCTTATTGTGCTTAGCGTAATGCTCTCCAGGTCCATCCATGCTGTTGCAATGGTAAGAGTTCCTTCCTTTTTACAGCAGCATAGTATTCCATTGTGTAGATGTACCACTGTTTTTTAATCCACTCATCTGCTGATGGGCATTTAGGCTGTATCCAAATCTTAGCTATGGTAAATTGTGCTGCTATGAATACAGGGGCGCATATATCCTTTCTGATTGGTGTTTCTGATTTCTTGGGATATATTCCTAGAAGTGGATTACTGGGTCAAATGGGAGTTTCATTTTAATTTTTTTGAGGAAACTCCATACTGTTCTCCACAGTGGCTGTACTATTCTGCATTTCCACCAGCAGTGTGCGAGGGTTCTTTTTTCTCCACATCCTCCCCAGCACTTGTCATTTGTTGATTTGTTGATGATAGCCATTCTAACAGGTGTGAGATGGTACCTCATTGTCATTTCGATTTGCATCTCTCAGATGATTAGTGACTTTGAGCATGTTTTCATGTGTCTCTTGGCCTTTTGTATGTCTACTTTCAAAAAGAAATCTATTTAGGTCCTTTGTCCATCTTTTACTCTTTGGCATGCATTTTTTTTTTTTTTTGCAATAAAGTAAGCAAATCTTTATATCACTCTTATACCAAAAGGACTTGATGGCTTACTTTTGGTTTAGGGGTGCCCACAACCTTTTATCTTCAAGTGGATGGATACCCAAGGGAAAAATAACAGAGAGAGATACTAGCAATAAAAAACTTATTTCCTAAGACATAACTTGGCAATTATGTAAATTCATTCAGTCCTGTCTCAATCTGTCAAGTAAATTGGAGTACTTTGCAATTTGTTTATAATAAACATGAACTTCTGAAACATAAGTGTGTCAGCATAGATCTCTTTATTATTTTTTTATCTTCTTTTAGGGGAAAGCCAACTTATTTGTGACTCTTACAATTCAGTTGTAGCATTCTGCCTTGTTCTTGTGGCTCTTGGATAAGATGTGGTTCTGACAGAACATTCCTTAGTCTCTGTTCTTTTCCCTAAAAGCAGTTTAACAGGGTGACTGTCCAGATAGAGCAGTACTATCCTTTGGCCAAGGGTATGTCTTCCTTTGTATCTCCCATCAGATTTTAGATTCAGGATTGTGACGCAGACACCCTGTCTTAGTTATCATGTAATTTTCCCATAGGTATAATTTCCTCACATCATTACTAGTATCTATGAAAATAATAACCAGATACCTGTGTCTAATCAGTTTTTAGGAATGACACTTTTGTTGTTAGGCCGTCTATCAAGTAACTTAAGGAAGCGAGACTTCTGTCGTCTTCAAATTTATTTCCAAAACAGCACTGCTACCAAAACAATAAACCTTGGCATTTTGTGTGATATTTTCATTATTATTTCACTTTTATACTACTTTATTTTTCATGGCATTTTTTTCAATTGTTTGTTTGTGTCTGTTCTTTCCACTAGATTAAGTTCCATGAGAGATCGTATTTGTTCTGTTCACCACTCTATAACCAACATATATGATATCACTTAAACATCAAAATCACCCTGTGTTAGGAACCACTATCTTCCTTTTATAGATAAGAAAACTAAGCCTTCAAGATCCTCTTAATTTATACGGAAAGTGTCAAGAAATAATAGCTCTGCAGAGATCTGTGTCTCAAACAAATGCACATTCTGTACCATCCTGCTGCTATTGGAGTTCTAAACGGTATAGAAATTGTGTTCTGTATGAGATACAAGATTCTAATTCACCTGTAATTCTGATTCCACCTTGTAGTATTATAACTGACAAAACTTGTTTTGATCAAACATCAACAGAAATTAATAGCTTTTACACACAGATATGACCCAAGCAGGCTAAGGAGCTCAGATAAAAGATATATAAATTCTTATTTTGATCTATCATGATCATAAGTGGCAAAATAACTGTGATAGATAATGATATAGCTTTTTATTTTAATATATTTTTTCTTGCTGTCTTATGATCATTCTACCTACTTAGTTTTTTAATTAATTGTGCATTTTTAACAGTGATACCACCTGACTTCATTCTCTCCAGAGAACATTTGCTATTTGTATTATTATTCACATCACACATGTCATCATTGTAATGCCTAACATAACATTAATAACTATCTTTATTGAGTATTGACAATGTGCCATCATTCAATTGGTAAGTATCTTCTGTGTAAGATATTGATATTTTTTAACAACCTTAAGAAATATATCCTACCATTATGCTCATTTTTCAGATAAGGAGACTGAGGCTTATAGAATTTTCCTAGTTTCAAGACTCAGCTCACATGTCATCTAACTGAAGAACTTTTCTAATTATTCTGTATCAAGTCATATTCTGATTTTCCATATCCCCACAGCTCATGTTCTATCTTTTTACACTGATTTTGTTGTTCATCCTCACCCAAGGACATTTTTCCACTGATTTTCAGAGAGGGTGGGAAGGAAAAGGAGAGACAGAGAGAGACACACATCGATTGGTTAGCTCCTGCATGCGCCCTGATCAGGGTTAGGGTGTGAGTCTACAACTGAGGTAGGTGCCCTTGACCAGAATCAAGCCTGGAACCTTCAGTGTGCAGGTTGACACTCTATCCACTGAGCCAAACTGCTAGGGCTATACCACTATTTTTTCAGATGTAACTAACCACCGTGTGAAATTACATATATTAATATGTTTACTTTTCTGTTGTTCTCTCTTCCAATGACAAACTAAGATCCACAATCCTGTGTGCTCTTTTCATTTCCACTGTTTCTCCAATGTCTGAAACAGTACAGAGCACAGAGATAACACTAAACAAAATGAATAAATTAATGAAACAATTGACTTGGAAACAATATTTGGAGTTAAAAAGAGGACTCAAGTCTTTCTTCTACTCTAATTCTTTTTGCACTGTATTATGCAACATTAGATGAGAAAAAGGAATTTGTGCATTTTTGAAGTTTAGGATTTGAAATGTGGTTTTTTCTTTTGTTTTATTTATGCTGACACAGTTTCCCTTAAATTGTATTGCGTTAACAAGGTTAGAAGGGGAGGTGTTTAATCTGCTAAGAAAGTTCACTGAAGGACTGTATGCAGATTGGTGTTCCTGCTTACAAATCACTCTCCTTTGTGAGCGCAGGTTTCGTCATTGGACAATGAGCTACCATTACAAAGTTCAAATTACTGTACTCCTAAAAATATATGTATTGTAATTTGTTTCAAAATTGCCTAAAATTTACACTTTTACCTTGCTTTCTCTGATTAGTTGGGAGTAGTAAAACCTTACTCTGTGCTTGCACAGAGCTTTTTTTGATACGGCTCACCGTCTTTGAGTCTGAAAATTGATCTTTGATGAAACTCTCTCAGATCATTTTGCTACAAATTAGAAGAACTTGAGGTATGAGAGCTCAGGAACTGAATTTGAATTAGATTGACTTTTAAAAGTCCAAGTCAATCAGGCAAGAAGGCTACAGAGAAAAAAATCATTTAACTCATGACTCTGCCCGACAGCTTCCTAAAGGCTCCATTTGCTTAGCTTGGCTGTTTCACTTTTCCAGCGACCTATACCTAGAGGGCTGATACTGGGGCCTGAGCTGCAGCTAGGATTTGTGCAGCTCCCATGCATGTATTATGAGTGAAGTATATTAGCAGTAGATGCAATGGGCTTTGTAAAGTCCAGTTTGAAAACACTGTATTTGCAAAGCACTGCCACCTGGGCTGCTTTGGCTTCAACCAGTACTGATTTAATTTTAAAATTCTTGCTGGGTAAAATGCTTATTTGGTCAGAAAAAAAAAGAGCCATGACAGAATTTCTAAGTGAATTTTAAGGTTCTCATGTGGGTACCTGACTTTTCCTAAATTAGAACACATACTTAAAGAATTCAACATCTGCTACCAAGCTTGGCAAACTTTCCCTTATGGGCTATACCAAAGTATATGTACTCAGAATTATAATTTTAGGAAAAGTGCAATGTGTGGGGTGCCCAATCTGGGGGCTGGCATAAACCTGCATAATCTCAGAGCTGAGTTGAATTTAGAGGTGGGGAGTATTGCTCCAAGGGTGGCATGAGGCAGTGTAAACATGACCATGAACCAGCATTACTATTAAAAAGAGCCAATTCAGCCAATTGGATTCAAAGAGTGTTAAAGAAAAAATTGTTCTTGTTGAAGACTTTTATTAAAGACTAGGGGCCCGGTGCACAAAAATTTGTGCACTTTGGAGGTCTCTCAGCCTGGCCTGTGCCCTATCACAGTCTGGGACCCCTTTGGGGATGTTCACCTGCTGGCATGCCTGGCCAGCCTGAGTGAGGGGATGATGGCTGTTTGCAAGGTGGCCAAACCCCCAGTGTGGACCCTCACCCCATTGGGGTGTGGCCAGCCTGGGTGACAGGCCAAGGGCTGTTTTCAGGCTGCCCACAGCTCCTTCAGGGTTTGGGTCCCTACTGGGATGCCTGGGCAGCCTCAGTGAGGAGCCGAGGGGCATTTTCAGGCTTCCCACAGTCTCTTCAGGTTTTGGGTCCCCACTGGGGTGCCTGGGCATCCTGGGTGTGGGGCTTATGGCTGTTTTCAGGCTGGCTAAGCCTCCCAGTGTGGACCCTCACCCCATTGGGGTGTGACCAGCCTGGGTGATGGGCTGAGGGCTGTTTACAGGCTTTCAGGCTGCCCACAGCTTCCATTGACCCGATGTCCCAGCAAAGTTGGCTGGAAGCAGATTTCTGGGGTTTATTTATTTTCTATAATTGATACACTGTTCCTTTAAGCTGAGGCCTAGGCAGGTAATGAAGCCTCCTGTCTGCTTCAGCTCTGTGGCTTCTAAAATTGAAAGAATGTTGCCTTAGTAGACTTGCCCAGCAGGCCTAGGCAGACAGTTTACTCCTGATGCAATGGAAGCCTGCTGTTTACTCTAGCTCCGTAACTGCTGGCCTTCATCTTGGCTGGGTTAATTTGCATACAGCTGCTCTGATTGGCCTGTGGGCATGGGTTAGGCATCCTGAAGAAATGGTCAATTTCAATATTACTCTTTTATTAGATTAGATGGCAATGAAGACTTCATTCAAGGCACTACTGCAATGAGGTTTTGCAGGAGAGGAGAGAGATTGGGCTGAACTCTGAACAAGGAAATGTGTGGATTTATAGCTATGGAGCAGAGTAAGAGTCTATGGATGAAAAAAAATACTAAAAAGAATGATATCTCATCCTTTGAGTCAGCATGAAGGGGCCTAGAGAGTATTATGCTGAGCTAAATAAGTGAGTCAAAGATAAGTATCACATCATCTCACTTATATGTGGAATCTAATGAACAAAATAAACTGATGAGCAAAATAGATCCAGAGACATAGAAGCATGGAACAGACTGACAAATCTGAAAGGGGAGGCGAGGGTGAAGGGTTAGGGATGGGGAGAGATTAACTGGGGAACTTACATGTATATATGCATAGCCCATTGACATAGACAATAGTGTGGTGAAGGCCTGGGAGAGGTGGGTGCAGGGTGGAGTGGGTCAATAGAAAAGGAAAAAAAAGGGGGGGAGACATCTGCAATACTTTCAACAATAAACATAAATTTTTAAGTAAAGGAAAATTGCTGAAAGGATATATCAGAAATAAGGGGGATTCTGATTAAACAGATGGGACAGTATTCTTGCTGATGGCAGGCCAGGGTGAGCAGATATCACTGGAGGGATGGTGGGGAATGAGGAATTTGATCAGTTATTACAAATGACCAGATACATAGTGTGAGTGTTCTTACTAAACTGACTTGGCAAGATTCTTTCTCTTCTGGACAAGGCCCAAGGACAGGGTCAAGTCGAAAAGGGGTTTGGGTGAGTTTGACTAAGGTTTGGTTAAGGAGACAGTGTTTGTAAAGGGCAGGGTTATAATTATGCAAAGACAACAAGAAACTCTTATAGAGCCAAAGTCTGCACCCAGAAACACCACAGATTGCGAAGTGAGGAGTGGCTGAGGACAGGACCCTGTATGCACATAGATGGTTGGTGGTGTTTCTTCTTTTTGCAATGTCTGCTATCTGCCATGAGGGTCAAAGTGAGGCAACTTGAAGGAAGAGAAAAAGACTGAGCATATTGATAAGTTACTCTTGAAATGAAAGCTCTATGAAGCCAAATAAAAGTGAAAAGATTAAGTGAAAACTGTGCTATTCACCAATGTGAGATGTTTGGCATCCTATCATCTATCATCAGCCCTGTATAGATGTTTTAGCCAATTTTTTAAGCTACTATAGATGTGTTTTGTGAACACTCCTAAATCATTCTTTTAACCTATTCCTTTTCTAAGGATTATAAGGATGATTATTACTTTCCTAATATTAGCTAAACTCATGCATTTTTTTAAAATAAAACTTTTCTAGGTACTTTCAAATACTTCATCTTATTTGATCTTTGCAATAGTTATGCATGATGTGTGTGGGGGGGCATGGGTGTGTGTGGGTGTGGACACATGTTTATATTAATGTTCTTTCCTTCAGATTGAAGAAACGGAAATACAAAGATGTTAAATAGCATGGCCAAGGTTATGGAAGTAGCAGAGCTGGGACTTAAACACTAGGCTTCTTTGGATAAATTCCCAAAAGTGGAATTGCAACCCAAAACACTAATTCGAAAAAATATATGCATGCCTATGTTCATTGAAGTGTTGTTTCCAATAGCCAGGATTTGGCAGCAGCCCAGGTGTCCATAGGTAAATAAATGAGTAAAACAGCTATGGTAGATTTACACAACGAAATACTGCTCTCCATAAAAAGGAAGAAAATTTTACCCTTTGCAATATCATGGATAGACTTGGAGAACATTATGCAAAGTGAAATAAGCCTGTTAGAGAAAGACAAATACCATATGATTTCACTCATATGTGGAATTTAATTAACAAACTGAGCTAACAAGCAAAATAAAGACAGACTCATATGGATAGAGAGCAGGCAGACAACTCTGGCGGGGGAGAGAGGTCTTGGGGAGGTGGAGGGATTGAACAAAAAAGGAAAAAAAAACAGAAAGAATTCATGGACATGGACAATAGCTGGGTGATTATAGGGAGGAGAGCAAGTGGGTGGAGGTGAAAGGAGGTTTTGGGGGAATAAATGGTGAAAAGCAATAAAATAAGGAAAAAACCACCTCAGGTTTCTGAATCCAAGTACTGGGCCTTAAAATAATACTCACATTGGAACATTATCCATATGTTGAGGATGTTATTTTTTTTGTCTTTTTATGTGTTAGAAATTGTCACTAAAAATAGATGGGGAAGCTTTAATAATTTTCCTACCTAGTGACTCAAAAAATAATAAGCATGTTTGTTTGTTTGATGCTTGCTAAGAACCAAAATATGGTCCGGTTTGAACCTTAGCAGTTCCTGAATGCTGTGGATACTACTGGGTCTAGTTTTTGTGGGTTTTCGTTTCATGTTAATCCTATTCGAGGATAGTTTTTTTCCACTGATTTTTAGAGAGTGGAAGGGAGGGGGAGAGACTGAGAGAAACACTGATGTGAGAGAAGCACATCAATTGGTTGCCTCCCGCATGTGCCCTGACCAGAGTCCAGGATCGAACCCGCAACCAGGTACGTGCCCTTGACCAGAATCAAACCCAGGACCCTTTAGTCTGTGGGCCAACACTCTACTGAGCAAAACCGACTAGGGTGCGTCTGTTGTTTTGTTTATTTATTTGTTTGTTCTATATATTTTTTATTGATTTTCCAAGAGGAAGAGATGGAAAGAGAGATAGAACCATCAAAGATGAGAGAGAGATCTTTATCAGCTGCCTCCTGCACGCTCCCCACTGGCTAGGGCACATCTATTTTTGAAAAGCATTTCCTCAAGCCCCTGGAAGGCTCACAACACTTGAAAAATCACTCAGGGTCAATTTTCATTAGTTTAGGTGGCTGGAGTCCAGGCTGAAGAAGTCATAACAAAAGACAAAGACAAAGCCCTTGGGAAGATCAGTGGACTTTTTCGGCTTTAGGGTCAAGTACTGTCTCCCGTCTCCTTCACTTGTGACTGGAAGGAAAACTGTACCTGAGAATGCTGGCTGATAGACTGATGGATTGGTTCATTCATTCATATACGATCTGCTTTATGCTAAGTACTGTGCTAGTCACAGGGGATTCTAAGAGGAACAATGTGTTTCTGTTTTTTAAAAGCTTAGCATTTCTTGTTCAGTGGTATGGAGATGTGTGCAACATCATGAAACTAAACAGAAGTCTGAAGTGACTGGTAAACAGGGCAGTAAGAGACAGGAATGCAGCACAAGGCATTTGTTAGAACACAGACGCTGGAGTCAGACTGCCAATGTTTAAATGCCACATCTGCAACTTACAGACTACGAAACTTGAGGCAACATGTCCAACCTCCCTTAGTGTTAGTCTCCACATCTGTGAAATGGACATGAACTTATCTCACAGGGTTAGTTTAAGGATTAATATTTTTAAAGTGCTTGGCACATAGTAAGCATTAAAGATGGTTAAAAAAAAATAAAAATAGGCACCAGGAAAGGCAGGAAATAAGATTGGACAGGTGATAAAAATGAACATTTGTTGTGCTTATGAATGCCAGGCACTATATGGCACTTAACTTTTAACTGTCACAGTCAAATGAGTCAGTAGGTTTATGATCTCTACAAAGCAGAGCTTCTCAACCTCACATTTGAGAATGGATAATTCTTTTATCCCGTGGCAGGCTGTCCTGTGCATTCTATGATTTTTAGCTATATCCATTGCTTCTAGATGCCAATAGCACCCCTCCCTTCAGTTGTAAAAATTTAAAAAAAAATGTCTCCAGAGATTGACAAATGTTTCCTGGGATACATTATCACCCCCAGGAAAAATGTGCCTGACAAAGGTGAAGCAATATTTCCAAAGTCACACCACAAATAATGGTAGAACAGCAATAGGAAATTAGTCTGTATGACCCCTGTAAAGACAAGGATATATTGAATAATGCTGTAGAAAGATGAGGACAAAGTGAATAAGCTTTAATAAAGTTTCTAGTCTCAGACTGTGAAATTCATGCTCTGGTGATTGACTTGATTATTCATTTCGCTATGGAATTAATTCGATCAGATGTGAGTCTGGTATGCATCATGGCACATGGATTGATAGGAGGAGGAACTGGAAAGTGAGGCAATACGAAATCATCCAAATGAGGCATTGGAGGCATGGTAAGATGTGAACTGAGGCTAACTCAAACAAAATAAACAATGAGTAAAACAGCTAGAGTTTAGTTTGTTGAGACTTTTACTCATCTTTTTCATCTTATGTGAATAACTTTTTGACTTAGGTGGTCTCACTGCAAGACAAATATAAGAAACTGTTATTTAATTCTCCTTTGTAGAGAAAGTGGCTCAGGCCCTCACAGGTTAATTACAAGCAAAAGGGTCATAAAGATGGTTAGTGGTTCTTAGTCTTTCAATTTAATCCCTGAAACACCCTGTCTCCTCACACTGCCTTCTAATCTAAATGATCTCCCATTGCTGACTGCAAGAGAATGGGGATTTACAAAGCTAATCAATACCAGTTTAATGTATCTGCTTCTGTCTACTCTACTTAATGACACTTCACTACCCTGAATAGGCTTTTCTGATAGGCATGGCTCAGAGCCTCTCTACTCTGTCTGGCATTACTCCCTTCTCCTTCTTTTCTTTTATCTCCAGCCCCCCTCCCTCTCGTCACCTCTTCCTCTCTCTCTTCTTTCAGTGTGGTACAGATTGTACAAAGCACACTGAACTTAATAATCATAATAACAGGATCAACAAAAACAGCTAACATTTATGGAATATTTGCTATGTGCCTGGCACAATTCTAAGCTCCCTGCATCTGTTAACTCACTTAATCCTCACCACAGCCTCATGAGGAGGATATTATTATTACCTCCATCATACAGATGAGGAGACAGACGTCACCTCCCAGCATTATCAGAATCAAATAAGCTAATAGATGCATCAGCAAACTGCAAAACATGACAGATTTGAGCTGTTGCCATTAATCCATTTTTCTGATTTAATTAGACAATAAAGTGAAATCTGACAACTCTAATCTAGACCCTCAAAACCTACAAATAATAATTGGAATGGAGAGCAGATGCTTGCTATTTAACAAGGCTTGTTTGAACAAATAACAAAAGCTCTATGGTTCCTGTTTACTTGGTTGAAAATGAATGTCTGTTCACTTTAAATTAGGTCAGGCATAATTAGGATTAAGGACTAATTGGACTTGAAAAAATGATTGAACATAAGTGTCATCTATCTGGCCAATATATGTGTATTAAAAGGGCTAATCTGAAGGACTGAAATGCAATGAACTTATGCATTTGATTTCTGTTCTCTACTCACAATAATGAGAGATGGACTTTGTGAGAAATAGACTCTCCACAAGAGGCTAATTTTGTCATCCCACCAGACCTTATCACAGCTATTAAGGCTAAGTACAGAAATTAGGCTAAGAGCAAAATACCATGATGTTGAAAAAAATCTGATTTTCTCTTCAATGTCTATAATATTTCAACTCTCCCTACACCCTGTATCTTGTCTCACTTGTATCACTACTATCATAAGTATTGTCTCTAAATTAAGTGATTTCCTTTCCATATTCAACTTGGAATGTTTGTAAAAGTGGTTTTCTCAGGATAACCAAAGAACTCCTAAGGTCAGATCCCGTGTTCTCACCTCTGTCTTCATTCTTTCAACCATTTCTCATCTCCTCACATTGAACTTATTTTACTTTTCTCTTATTCACTCCTAAAATTTGGTTTCTTCAGAATATTCAGTTTAGGTTGTTAATTTCAGCCTTTTCTTTCTTCCTTCCTTCCCTTTATTCTGTCCTCTCCTCTTCCTCCTCCTCTTTCTCTCATTTTGTCTGTCTTCTTTTATTCTTTCCCATGGACTCAAGTGCTGTATTTGTCCAGATAAAGCTTAACTCAAATGCTATATCTGTCTTTATAAGTACTCTAATAGTCCTCAAAATAATGGATGCCTCCCTCTCTGGGCTAAACTATACTTTGATTTCTCTGATTGCAATTGGAAAGATATTTAATGACATCAATAGACCAAACCTAATGATATGTTTTTACTTTTTCTTTATGCTCCATTAAACAAATGTCAAGAAACACTGCATTCAGGTCTTTGTCAAAGGCAGGACCTGTCAATGTTCTAAGACATCCTGGCAGGGCTAGCTTAGTGAAAAGAGTGCATATACAATAGTATTCCATTGTGTTAATGTAAGTGAAATAAGCCAGTCAAAGAAAAACAAATAACATATGATCTCAATAATACGAAGAATCTAATGAAAAAAATAAACTAACAAACAAAATGGAACCAGAAGCATGGATACATGGGGGTGACTGGATAAAGACAGTGAAAGGATTAGCTAAAGAACATACATGCATATCCCATGGTCACAGACAATAGTTTGGTGAAGTCCAAGCAAGAGGGAGGCAGGGATAGTAGAGGGGGAAAGAGGGGGTGGGGGACACCTGCAATCAAGTCAACATTAAAACATTGTTATTAAAAAAAGTGCATACGGAGGGATCCTTGCTGTTAGTCTAAAGTTAAGCATCTACAGGCAACTCATACCAGGGCAGAAGGAATTATTCTGATTCCTTTCATTATTGTCCATAATTTAAAAATACCCAAGTTTAATTTGTTTTTCTTTATTCAATATTCAAAGGGACATATTTTCCTACAAGTTATTTACTTAAGCACAAACATAAAAAAGATAAACAAGTGTGATTTCTAAGTGAAATGGCAGGAGCTTAGCAGATGTTGTGTAATCTCTTAATGTTGAGAAACAGCCTACCTTTTTGGAAAGGGCAATCACTTACTTAGGAATGATAATAAATAGTCATGATTTTAAATTCCATTTGCTTTGCTTGAAAAGGAAATACTGCTATATGAAAACAATTCTCCCAGGATTGTCCTTTAATG
Organism: Murina feae; assembly: GCA_004026665.1. NCBI lineage: Eukaryota > Metazoa > Chordata > Mammalia > Chiroptera > Vespertilionidae > Murina > Murina feae. The sequence goes on along the minus strand of PVJC01007345.1, from coordinate 2,133 downwards.
CTATGATGTCTGAGCTCCAGATATATTTATACACTGCAAGGCAACCCCAAAGAGATGGCAGGCAGAATTCTTAACTAAGTTATGTGCAAAATTAAATTTACTAATTTAATCTTTAAAACCTGCTCAATGTCCATATTCCTCATTTCAAATTATATTGTCAACATCACTCGACTCCCTCAAACTAGAAACCTGGGTCCATCTTCTCTTCTCTTTCTTCTTTATTACATATAAGCAATCAAAATCATATTGCCATGCATTCTTTATTGAACATGGGGTATTTGGAAGATACAAAGCCATTCCCCTTTTCCATTCTTATTGCCACTGAAATAGTTACCTTTCCTGTAAACTATTGCTATTCCCATCCCACTGGCATTCTGGCATTCAGTTTCTCTGTTTCTCAATTTTATCTTTTGTCTCTTTCCTTTCTTCATCTCTAGAATTAGTGTTGTTGTTGTTTTCTATTGCCTTCTTTTAATATTTTGCTGATTTTTTTTTAATTTGCCAAACCTTTCCCCCCCTCTGTTTTTCCTTCTTCCCAATTACTGCTCATATTTTGTGCATTAACACAGATGTCACTTTCCCCCCAAATTGTCCTTTATTAACCACTCTCTCCTGAAATCTTACTCTTTTCATCATTTATTATTTACATTTTAATTTATTCATTCAGCATACACATATTGCATACTATTGTTTAAGATACTCTGATAGGTGTTGGGTGCTAAAAGTTAGTCTTGTCATTTCCTACTGAGTTTACTTTTACCTTCATCTAAAAAGTAGGTCTTTCCACAAATTGATTCTTACTTGTCTTTCAAAGTATCATTTTCTCTTTCTTCCATAAGCACTTGTCCAAAGCCCAGTCATACCACTCACCATTCCTACTCATCAGCCTGTCCATCATCCAAATGTTCCATCAATATCCATAACTTTGTGATTTTGATCTTTCTCCTTGTCCAACATGAAATAAAAACTAATACATTATAATATTTTTAATTTGTATAAATATGATAATTTTGTCTTCATTAACTTAATAAACACTATCTGTTAGCTGGGTATATGCTGGTTACTGTGTTCAGTGCTATGGGTATGTGAGTCAATATGTCATAGTGTGTCCTCTTTTAATTGTGTTCTCATAATTCCAACTTTTATCCAAACTTCATGGTTCTCAGCTTACCTTCTCCATAAAACCTTTCTAATAACCCAAGTCTTCCACTTCTGCTCTCCAATATTTTTAAATCTACTTACTTTACTTTACTTTTACAACTTATTTCATTCTGCTTTATATTTTAGCCAGTTGTTTATCCAGGTCTATCTCTGCCATATTTTTAGAAAAAGAGGGTATATATCTTATTCATTTTCTGATTATCATAGTACAAAGGTCATCTAGGCTTGAAATAAAGGCTAAATAAACATAGTCCATGTCAATCAGAATTATCCAAAATAACAATCGCTTGCCACAGAGAAAAGTTGTCTGAGAATTTCCTTTAGGATGTAACATAGCAAAAAGTGTATTATATCCTGACTAGTCTGTGACAGTGTAGACTCCACTTTGTCTTGCTCATATTTACACATAGCATAGTGTCTGAATATTCTAGGCACTTAATAAATAGTTCTTCAGCGAAGAAATAAACCCATTAACTAATCTGTTAGCTAGGTATGTGATTGAAAAAACAAAAACCAACCATCTGTTTTAGAATCTATAAAATGGCATAACAAGTCTTAACTCACGAATTCTTTGTGAGCCTTAAACAACTAAGTTAGACTTGTTGAATACTGAGTTATTATTATCACTTGCTAAAATTAAACTCATGTCTCAAGAGTCATAACTAAGGTCTATGTGATCTGTATGTTCATTGAGACAATTTGAGTGAGCACATTGCTCATACTCTCCAATTTCTCTTCATTTTCTTTGTTCAAAATTATATATCTTCTATAACAAAAGAGAAACATGCAAATGTGACCATTACCACCAGCCAATCAGAGCGGCTGTATGCAAATTAACCCAGCCAAGATGGAGGCCAACAGCCAATCAGAGCGGCTGTATGCAAATTAACCCAGCCAAGATGGAGGCCAACAGCCACAGAACTAGAGCAAACCAAAGGGTTCTGTTGCAACTGCCTGCCTATGCTGGCAGTT
>PVJC01007344.1:0-51757 GCA_004026665.1 Murina feae | reverse complement strand
GAGTGGGAAAGAGTTGGCGGCCTGCTTGGCGGCTTCCCAGGTCCCTTCTGGGGATCAGGGAGCAGGAAAAGGCTGGCCTGACCACGAGGTGGGGTTTTCCCTGCTTTGTGGTGGCTAGAGGAAGATGGGCAGTAGGCAAGCTTGGGAGGCAGGCCTCACCCAGTCCTGGCCACGCTCAAAAAAGAGAACAACATGCAGGGGAGGGCAAGAGTCTGAGAGATCAACATAGAGGGGGTGCCTGCTCCAAGCCTCCACAGTGTGCCTGGGGGCAGGTCCCCAGCAGGTAGACACACACAGGAGGACTGCTCCGAGCCTCAGATGCGGCTGGGGGCAGGTCCCCAGTGGACACACACACACACACACACACACACACACACAAAAGGCGCCTGGCAGACTGGGGCCATCATAGGACATCCACTGAGGGGTCCCAGACTGTCAGAGGGCACAGGCCGGGCTAAGGGACTCCCTCCACCCCGAGTGCACAAATTTTTGTGCACCGGGCCCCTAGTTTAATAAATATTTACCGAATAAAGTGACTAATTTCTTCCTTTTCATTTTAAATTTTGTTCTTTCTAAGAAATTATTTTTTAAAATATTTTTTATTGATTTCAGAGAGGAAGGGAGAGATAGAAACATCAATGATTAGAGAAAATTATCTATTGGCTGCCTCCTGCACTCCCCATACTGGGGATCAAACCCGCAACCCAGGCAAGTGTCTAAACAGGAATCATACCATGACATCCTGGTTCGTAGGTCGATGCTCAACCACTAAGCCACGCTGGCCGGGCACTAAGGTATATCTTAACCAAAGATTCCTTTCCAGTTTTTCTTACAGGAAATGATAGGCAGACTGCAAGAGGATTACAAAAAATGAGAATCATATTTCGCTGTCCTGAAACGTTGAGTGAAAGAGACTACCCAAGATCACTCGTATGTCATGGTATTCTGGACCTCCCTAGATATTCTACAATGGAAAGACTGGAGGAAGCACTTCAAGAAGCCATCAGAAGCAACCGTGGATTTGTCTCACCCACACTCACACAGAGATAATGACCTCTGGGAGTCTCAGTGAGGTCTGATTCCCAGGTTCTGTCACTCTTCGATTCAGATGTTCGTCGCTAGTTCTAATAAGTACAAAGCATTGATGATTTTAATTAGAATTAAAAAATAAATGTTGAGATAAGCAAAAAGTGATGAATCAAGACAATATTTTTAATGAATCAACATTTCCTGATCCCTAAACTTACCTAATATTTGCCTTTTAGTGAATTACTTCATAAACAATAATTACCATTTAAAAATAAGCTGAATATTAAAAGCTAAGAGTTGTTTTTTAAAATATTGTGCATCTAATAAAAACTGCCTGCAAATATGAAAGTTTGAAAACATAAAAATATAAACTAATTTAGCTTCATTTTGAGACATGTAGATGTATATTTTATACTAGAGGCCCAGCGCAAGGAATCGTGTGTGGGTAGGGTCCCTTGGCCTAGCCTGTGATCAGGGCCATCTTCTGCCCGCTCACCAGTCCCCAGTCCCACCCCGCTGCTACCCACCCCCGTTCCCTGTGGTTCCCTGTTTGCCGTCCTATGGTCAGAGTCTGCGAGCAGGGAGGGGTGAGAGGGGGCAGACTGAGAGGTGGGCAATGCACCTCATAGCAACAGTTCAAGCAGTTGTTCTGGTCGTTAAGCCATTATGGTAGCTGGGTTTTTATTATATAGGATAGGATTAGTAAATGTCTCCATAGTTTTTACTTTAGCCAACTGCTGAATAATTTATTTGAAATATCTAAATGTTAAGGGATTCGTTCATTCATTCATTGAATAATTACTTATGTTCAATACCATATTCCAAGAATCATTCTAAATAGACAAAGGAACAGAGAACCTATTGAAACAAATAGCTGATGAGAATTTTCCAAACCTATGGGAAGAGCCAAATCCTCAAAGCCAAGAATCAAACAGAACACCTAGTTACTTCAATCCGAAGAGACCTTCTCCAAGGCACATATTAAAACTGTCAAAAATTAATGACAAAAAATTCTCAAGGCAGCCAAGGAAAAAAAAAAAGTAACCTATAATGAAAAGCCCGTTAGGTTATCATCAGACTTCTCAGCAGGAACTCCACAAGCCAGAAGAGAGTGGAACCAAATATTCAAACTATGAAAAAAGAGGAATTACCAGCCAAGAATTATATATTCTGCCCTGGCTGTGTGGCTCAGTTGGTTGGGCATCAGGCCATGCACCAAATGGTTGCTGGTTTGATTCCCAGTCAAGGGCACATGCCTGGGTTGAAGGCTCAATCCCTGGTAGGGGGCATGTAGGAGGCTGCTGATCGATGTTGGGCTCTCACATCAATGTTTCTCTCTTTCCCCCTCTCCCTTCTTCTCTCTCAAAAATTAATTTAAAATATATACATTTTTAAAGACTAATATAACAAAAGTCTTTTCCAGACATACAGAAATTGAGAAAATTTATCACCAGAAGACCTCCATTGCAGGAAATACTCAAGGGTGTTATGCTACTTGAAATAAAGAACAAAAGGTTACAATACTATGAATAAAATCACACAAAAAACTGTATGGAATAAACAGGGATAATTTGTGACTACAAAAACAAAAGGGGTGGGGGTAAAGAACTGAATTTGCAAAGAAAGATGGAGATCAGATGCACTCAAAAGGAAAAGGACTACTACATAATGAAACTTTTTCATAAACCTAATGGTAACCACACACACTCCAAATTGAGACAAATAGCTTAAACAAAAGAGAAAAAGAAGGAAGAAGTATGGACTAACAAAAACAACAGACAGAAACAACAGACAGAAACATAAAGGAAAAGAACTGATGGAGGCACAGAGCTACCAGGAAGCAGAAGATTAAATGGCTATAGGAAATCCTCATACATCAGTAATTACCCTAAATATAAATGGAGTGAATTCACCAAAAAAGAAGCACAGAGTAGCAGATTGGGTCAAAAAACAAAACTCAGCCATATGCTGCCTTTAGGAGACATATCTAAGCTGCAAACACAAAGTTAGACTCAAAGTGAAAGGGTGGAAAATGATTTCTCCAAGAAAATAACATCCACAGAAAACTAGGTATACTATAATTATATCTGACAAAACAGATTTCAAGGTAACAGGTAGTAAGAGACAAAGATGGGCATTTTATAACAATAAAGGAGACACTAGATCAAGAACACATAGCACTTCTTAATATATATGCACCAAATCAGAGAGTAAAAATACATAAAGCAACTGCTAATAGAACTGAAGGAGAAACATAAAAAAAAATAGAACCGCAGCTGGAGACCTTAGTACTCTACTGACAGCTCTAGATAGATCATCCAAACAGAAAATCAATAAAGAAATATCACCCTTGCCCTGACCGGTTTGGCTCAGTGGATAGAGCATTGGCCTGTGGACTGAAAGGTCCCAGGTTTGATTCCTGTCAAGGGCATGTACCTTGGTTGCGGGCACATCCCCAGTGGGGAGTGTGCAGGAGGCAGCTGATTGATGTTTCTCTCTCATCAATGTTTCTAACTCTCTATCCCTCTCCCTTTCTCTCTGTAAAAAAAAATCAATAAAATATATTTTTTTAAAAAAAGAAATATCACCCTTAAATGACACACTTGACCAAATGGACATAATTGACATTTTACAGAGCCTTTCATGCCAGAACATCAGATTATATATTTTTCTCCAGTGCACATGGAACATTCCATAGGTTGTGTCACTATACTAGCCTCAACAAATTCAAGATTGAAATTATAGCAAGCAAATTCTCTGGCCATAATGCATGGAATTAGAAATCAACAGCAAAAAGGAGGTAAACAAACCCACAAATATGAGGAGAATAAACAAGATACTACTAGGGCACATGTGCACTGCGCGGCCTGCAGTGAGGCGAGGGGGCAGGGCGGGGACCTGTGTGGCCTCTTTGCATCGGAACACTGCACAGGCCACTGGCACCATGAAGATTTGGACATGGGAGCATGTCTTTGACCACCCATGGGAAACTTACAACAGCCGCAAGGCAGAAATATCCAAACCCTATGAACCCAAGGGTGGTTGGAGTCGACGTATTGGACAGACATGTTATTCCTTCTGGAAAGTTGCACAGCCATAAACTGCTCAGCACAGAGTAGGTAGGGACTGCCTTCCATTGTGAAATCTGACTGGTATGGCAAGAACCAAAACATGTGTGCAAGAACATTCTGTAGTTGATCCTGTAGAGAAAACAATGGAACTTAAGCCCACTAATATTTCATTTACAAATATGGTTTCAGTAGATGAAAGACTTATATATAAACCACATCCTCAGGACCCAGAAAGAACTGTTCTGACTCAAGAGGCCATCATCACTGTGAAAGGAGTGAGCCTCAGTAGTTACCTGGAAGGGCTAATGGCGAGCACAGTATCTCTGAGAATCAATGGAATGAGTAATATATAAATAAATGCTGAGATTGAAGAATTGATGGCTTCAACAAGAGGAAGCATAAGGACGCCAATGGCGGCAGCAGCATTTGTAGAGAAATGATGAAAGTTGGTATACAACACCCAGTTCCCCAGATCTCTACTAGCTGGCATTATATTTATTGTTACTTAAAAAATACATTAAGCCCTGACTGGTTTGGCTCATTGGATAGAGCATTGGCCTGCAGACTGAAAGGTCCCAGGTTCGATTCTGGTCAAGGGAATGTACCTTGGGTGCGGGCACATCCCCAGTAGGAGGTGTGTAGAAGGCAGCTGATTGATGTTTCTCTCTCATCGATGTTTCTAACTCTCTATCCCTCTCCCTTCCTTTCTGTAAAAAATCAATAAAATATATTTTTAAAAAATACATTAAAAAACTATATTTTAGGTAGAATTTTTATTTTTAATAAGCCGAAGAAAGGGTATGTGACTTGATCAAAACAAGAAGGTATGGTATTTCTAAATAAAAGGGAGCATCTGAAATTATTAGTGTAGTGTGAAATAACTCTGGTTTTGAAGATTCCATAGTTATGTGAGAATTTAACAATTTTGAAAGGTACTTGGAAATTAGTGTTAGCAATTTAAGTCTCCTTCAGGTTGAATTTTAAAGCTTCTCATGCATTGGAACTCTACCTGGCTTTGGACCAACCCCAGGACAAAGCAGAGCCACCTCCAAATAGACTAAGGGGACCAGACATCCCACTTTTGGCAGGGCAGTCCCGATTTTTAACAATTTGTCCCGCGTCCCGCAGCGTTTTAAAAAAAAGTCCCGATTTTTGGAAAGAATGCACGACAAGCTAGGGAACGGCGGGAGAACGGGAAGAGAATATACGGTTTTTGGTGGCCATGTGGCTATTTAGCCTGGATATGAGTTTTATATTATTTTTGTTAATTTTATAATGTTAAACTTTAATAATAACAAATAATTGTTGAGAACTGATTATAGAGAACTGCTTATCAAAGTTTGTATTGTTGATCAGTTGTTAGAATTCGACCACCATTGTTTGGACTTAATTAACAATGGCATTTTTGGGGATTGGCAACGACAAAAACATTTTGTAACTGTCTCTCAGACGATACACATCGTACTGTGTGCTAGTAAGCTAGTTAAACAAGTGATGTCATTACAAATCAGCTATTCAGATAATTTAGGTAAGTAATTTATTTATTTATTTTATAAATACATAAATATTCTTGAATTTAGCAGACAGTACTCATATTATTTATATTTTATAGTGGCAGCAAAAAGTCTAGCGCCGGCCTTGAAAGTGACAATTACGACTTACGTTACGGCAAATTCAGAGGAAAAATAATATAAGTTAGTATTGTTATTATTTAGAAAGAAATATAGAATTAAAATTAAAATAATAACGCGCTGTCCTTACCAGGAACTAATCTGCGACTGAACGGGTTTTTTCTACGGTAAATAAAGTGTGGACATCAGAAAAATCACAATTAAGTGTTGAGACTTTAAAAGCCATTTTATGTGTGAAATATAATTTAACAAATTCTTGTGAATAATTTCATGACCTTTTAAATAACTACAGCAATCTACTAAAAAAAAATTCACTCAAATGAGAAATATGCCAAAGAATAAAATAATACTATACATAATTTTTTTAATTTATTATATTTGTAAATTGTACTTACGTTGAAATTAAAAAATATATATTACAATACTATTTTCGCATTCTATGAAAATTTTTGTTGCTCCACATAGACCAAATTTTTAATCAAGAACTACCCCCCCCCCCCGCACCTCCCCCATCGGGGTAGGGGAGGATGGGGTAAGGTCAAGGGGGACAAGAAGGACACATATGTACTACTCTTTGTAAAAACAGACCTCCCACTTCCCCCCCACATCCCCCGTCAATGGTGTCCCGCTTTACCAATGTTAAAATCTGGTCACCTTAAAATAGACACAATTGCTCTGCTGTGGGAAACTTCAATAGGGAATTCACTTTCAAAGGAGAAATTGTATAGTTTTAAAAGAGATAAATTTGTATAAAATAACTCGCTCTGCTTGCTATAAACCACCATTAAAAACCACAGTGTTTTAATTTGGTACTTAAATGATATGATATTTTTTGGAGTTAAAATTATCACTCAAGTAATATATAACTTCATCTTTATTCTATGAAAGAGTACTGTATTGATTTGCCAAAGTTTTGTAACTTAGTGAAGATACTACCTTTTGTGGATTTGTACTTTATGACCTATATGCTGTATCGTGGGCTGGTTATGTTAACTGAAAAAATAAAGTCATTACTGAAATTTTTCAGCACTCTAACCTTAAACAGAAGAGCAGCTGTTCACATCTTTTAGCATTCCACATTTGTCACACTTGTAAATTGCCATGTGTCAGAATCATGGTTCTGAAGGAGGAATTTTTGGGGAACATAGGCAGGCTTAGGGAATTTTTTAGACTTGGGGTCCATGGAAAAACACAGCGCTACAGACTGGGAGAAGGTACATTTCCATAACACAAGGAAGCCAGCTGCAGTTACAGCTCCATAAGACAAGGGAGCAGCAACAGGTATATTTCCATACGATAAGAGAACTAGAGGTAGCCAAGAAAGGTCTATATTTACAAAATAAATGGAAAAGAAGCAAGCGCAGAGGAATGGAAGGACTATGGGGGAGGAGGGCCTCAGGAATCACTATAGTAACCAATTCGAAGGGGAATATTGACCAATCAGAGGGGATATCAGGACACAGGAACTGCAGCCTTTATAAACCATGGAAACAGGAACTCAGTGGGACCCTTTCCCCTCCCTACTTGGGAGTCCATTCTGCGGGATACTTGTTCTTCAATAAACCCTCACCTTTGCTATACCACATTTGTCCGTGGATTCACTCTTCCATTCCAGCGGACAAAGGATCCGGTTCCGGTCCAAAAATTCCGTATCAGTTCTGTAATTGCTAAAACATGATCTGCCAGGTTACTTGATTATAATTACTTTTGAAGTAATTGTGACCACAGAACATCTTTTTTACATGAGGAGCTGTACATCCTTTGAAATTGCCCAAATGATGCCTTGATCTGGGGTACAAATCCCAGGTACGTAATGTTTTTAATAATATGGTGCCTGAAAGGGGTGGGTGTAGAAAGAGGGGGAAAGACATTGGCCTACAATAACCACTACATGAATTGCTTTGTGACTTTTATGGGGAATCCTCATTTGGGGAGCCAAAGGGACATTGCACTCAGAAAAACAATCCAGTAAATGTATTTTGTTCCATATATTGTAGCGGTTAATTAGCAACCATTAAAAAATATCTTTGATACTTGCAAAAAAAAAAAAAAAAGAAACTACTAAAAAATTGTCTGAGTCAAAGAAGAAATAAAAGATGAGATCAAAAAGATATATAGAGACAAACAAGAATACGATATAGCAAAACTACTGAGATGCAGCAAAAGTAATAAGAGGGAAGTTTATATCATTACAGGCCCATCTCAATAATGAGAGAAACCCAAGGAAATGACCTAATATTATATCTTAAAGAACTAGAAAAAGCAAAAGCAACTCAAAATCAGCAGAAGAAATGAAATAATAAAAATTAGAGCAGAATTACATAAAATAGAAAACAAAAAGACTATACACAAAATTAATGCAACAAAGAGCTGGCCCTAGCTGGGTTTGGCTCAGTGGATAGAGCATTGGTCTGTGAGCCAAAGGGTCCCGGGTTCAAATCCAGCCAAGAGCATGTACCTTGGTTGCAGGCTCCTCCCTGACCCAGGCCCTGGCAGGGGCTCATGCAAAAGACAACCAATCAATGTGTTTCTCTAACATGGATGTTTCTCTCTGTCTTTTCCTCTCTCTTCCATTCTCTCTAAAAATCAATGGAAAAATATCCTCAGGTGAGGATTAACAAAAACAACAAAGAGTTGGTTCTTTGAAAAGATTATTAAAATTGACCCTGCTAAGACTCCCTAAGGAAAAAAGAGGAAAGACTCATATAAATTAAATCAGAAGTGAAAGAGAAGTTACCACAGACATCCAGATATACAAAGGATCATACTGAAAGAAGTTTTCAGGAGTAAAAAAAGGCAGGTTTAGGGAATTTTAGGAATTAGGGGTCCATGGGGGAGAACTGCAGGGCTACAAAGGTGAAGGCCGCCAGAAAGCATACTTCCATAGAATAAAGGGGCCGGGAGCTGCCAAAAGCTATACATTTACAGATTAAAGGGAGAGGAAGCCACTCATTCAGAGAAGGAAGAGGAAGGCCAAAGGGAGTAGAAAAACAAAAGGGAGAAAATGAGGGGAACCCCACAAGGTTTGAACTCTGAAACTGCTATAGTGACCAATCAGAGGGGATATCAGGACACAAAGAACTGCAGCCTTCATAAACCTTAGAAAAAAGAGGGACTTGGTGGGTCTCTTCCCCTCCCCACGCGGGAGTTTGTGCTTGTTTCCCAATAAATTTCCATCTTTTCCTATACCACCTTTTGGCCCTGGCTTCATTCTTCAAATCCACCTGGACAAGACCCCAGGAAGCCACCTTTGCATCCTGCCCAGAGGAACATCATGCATTCCAATTTAATTTCCGCGTTTCAATACTAGAATATTATGAAAGACTGTCTGGCGCAAAATTCAACAACCTAAAAGAAATGGATAGGTTCCTAGAAATATATATAACCTTCCTAGACTGAATCATGAAGATTTGGAAAATCTAACACACCTATCAACAGTGAGGAAATTGAAACAACCATCAAAAATCTCCCAAACAGTAAAAATCCAAGACAAGATGGCTTCACCAGTAAATTCTACCAAACATTCCAAGCTTTCATATCTATCCTTCTCAAACTCTTCCCAAAAACTGAAGAATGGGCAAAACTTCCTAACACGTTTATGAGGTCATCACAACCCTGATACCAAAACCTGGCAAGAGTAACACAATAAAAGAAAGCTGTAGACCATCATCTCTGATGAATATAAATGCAAAAATCCTAAATGAAATACTAGCAAATCGAATACAACAATACATTTTAAAAAATGATACACCATGCCTAGACAGTGTGTCTCAGTGGTTGAGCATCCACCCAGGAATCAAGAGGTCACTGGTTTGCCCTAGCCAGTTTGGCTCAATGGATAGAGCACTGGTCTGGGGACTGAAGGGCCCCAGGTTCAATTCTGGTCAAGGGCATATACCTTGGTTGCAGGCACATTCCCAGTATGCAGTGTGCAGGAGGCAGCTGATCCATGCTTCTCTCTCATCGATGTTTCTAACTCTCTATCCCTCTCTCTTCCTCACTGTAAAAAAATCAATAAAATATATTAAAAAAAAAAAAAAAAAAAAAAGAGGTCACTGGTTTGATTCCCAGTCAGGGCACATCCCTGGTTTGGGGGCTCAATCCCCAGTAGGGGGCGGTCAGGAGACAAGCAATTGATGAAGTTTCTTTCTCATCAGTGTTTCTATCCCTTCCCCTCTCTCTAAAAATCAATTTTGAAAATATTTCTTCTAGTGAATTTCCTTTCAATGTGCACAAATTCCTGCACCAGGCTTCTAATGCACAAATAATTTTCAACAAAGGAACCAAAGAGTAAAGAAAGCCTCTTCACTAATTGGTGCTGGGAAAATTTCAAAACCACATGCAAAAGAATGAAGCTAGAAAACAGTGTGTCCCCATATACAAAAATTAATTCAAAATGGATCAAAGACCTAAATATAAGACCTGAAACATTAAATTACATAGAAGAAAACAGGTACTAAACTGATGGACCTTGGTCACAGAGAATATTTTGAGTTTGACCCCAAAGGCAAGGGAAGTGAAGGCAAAAATAAATAAATAAATAAATAAATAAATAAATGGGACTATATCAAACTAAAAAACTTCCGTATAGCAAAAGAAACTGACAGCAAAACAAAAAGGCAACCACTCTAATGGAAGATAATATTTGCCAACAACAGCTCTGAGAAGGAGTTTATATCCAAAATATATAAGAACTCATACAATTCCACACCAAACAAATAAGCAATCCAAACAAAAAGTGGGCAGAGGACCTGAACAGACACCTCTCCCAAGAAGACATACAACTTCACTAGCTATTAAGGAAATGCAAATCAAAATTACAATGGGGCCCTGACCGGTTTGGCTCAGTGGATAGAGTGTCGACCTGCAGACTCAAGGGTCCCAGGTTTGATTCTAGTCAAGGGCATGTACCTTGGTTGCAGGCACATCCCCAGTAGAGGGTGTGCAGGAGGCAGCTGATCGATGTTTCTCTCATCAATGTTTCCAGCTCTCTATCCCTCTCCCTTCCTCTCTATAAAAAATAAAATATAATAAAAAAAATTACAATGGGATATCACCTTACACCTGTTAGAATGGCGATTATAAAAAAGACAAGAAAACGAGATTGTGCAGAAAAAGGAACCCTCATTCACTGCTTGTGGGAATGTAAACTAGTACAACCACTATGAAAAACAGCATGGCAGTTCCTAAAAAAATTTTGAATAGAGTTACCATGTGGCCCAGCAATCCTTCTCCTGGATATCTACCCCAAAAAATTGACATTTATTTTTCAAAGATATATGCACCCCTATGTTCACTGCAGCATTATTCATGATGGCCAAGACATGGAGACCATCAAAGTATTTTTTAAAGCTTTTTTTTAAAAAAATGATTTTTTTACTGACAGAGAGAGAGGAAGGGAGAGGAATAGAGAGAAAAAGAACCATAGATGAGAGAGAAGCATCATCACCTCCTGCACACCCCTCACTGAGGTTGGAACCTTAAACTCAGGCATATGCCCTGACCGAGAATTAAACCAGTGACCTCTTGGTTCATGGGTCAACACTCAATCACTGAGCCACTGGCCAAGCCAAAGTGTTTTTTGATAGAGGATGGGTAAAGATGTGGTACATATACCATGGAATACTACTCACTCATAAGAAGAGATGAAATGCTGCCATTTGTGACAACATGGGTGGCCCTTGAGGCTATTATGTTAAGTGAAATAAGTCAGAAAAAAGCTAATAACCATATGATTTCATTCACATGTGGTATCCTATTTAATAAAAGCCTAATATGCAAATTGACTGAACAGTGAAATGACCGGTCACTATGATGCACACTGACCACCAGTGGCAGACGCTCAATGCAAGAGCTACCCCCAGCCTGCAGGCCCCAGGCCAGCCAAGGCAGGTGTGAGTGGGGGCTCCCCTGATCACCTGCTGGTCACCCTGCAGAGGGAGGCAACTGGGGGCGGCAGTGGGGGGGTGGGCTGGCAAGCAGGTGGCGCCAGGCCGGCCAAGGTGGGTGCTAGCGGGGCCCCCCAATTGCCCTGCCAGGCACCCCGCAGCTTGGCCCTGATCACCAGCCAGGCCTAGGGACCCTATCTGTGCATGAATTTCATGCACCAGGCCTCTAGTATAAAAATAAAACTCATAGACACAGACAATAGTATGGTGGTTACCAGAGGGAAGGAAGTGGGGCAGTAAGTAAAGGGTAAAGGGGGTCAAAAATATGGTGAAAAAAAATGAATTGACATTGGGTAGTGAAAACATGCAATATATAGATTATGTATCATAGAAATGTGTAGTTGAAACCCATATGATGCTATTAACCAATGACACCCCAATAAATTTATTTTAAAAATTAAAATAAATGCAGATATCATCATTTTAGTTAAATGCTGAGCCCAACCAGGAACTCTCATCTAACTATAGTTGGGGAAATGTGAAGAACCTGAAATATGTCTCAATATCACAGCTATACAATTAATTAAAATATGTAAGTATGGTTGGAAATGGCCAATGAATTATCCCAAACCATACACAGAGCCTTGCATTGGTGATAGTTTGGGAAAGAAAAGCTTATGGGGCAAAGAAAACGAAAAGACGAGAAAAGGCATACTGATTGGAAAATAAGGAGTAAAACTAGCTTATTTAGATACTATCTGGTTACCTATGTGCAAGATTCTAAGGGATTTATAAAACAACTAGAACTACTAAGTAAAAATAAAAAGGTATCAGTATTCAATGTCAAAATATTAAAATTAATATTATTTCTATATACACTCATAATAATCATACATTGAAATTTTTAAAGTATCATTTGTAATATCAACAAAAAATAAATATCTAAGGATAAATTTTTAAGAAAATGTGTTCAACTCTATCCTGAAAACTAGAAAATATAGCTGAAAGAAATTAAAGATGCTTTAAATTAATGGAGAGATAAGCACATGGACAGAAGAGTCAATATTATCAGCATGTCATTCCTTCCTAAATTGATCTCAGTTAGTGTAATCTCAAAATTCCTGCAGTCTGTTTTGGAGAAATTGATAAATTTTTCCTAAAATATATACAAAAATGCAAAGGACCTACGATAGTCAAATGACAGTGAAGAAGGACAATGGTGAAACACCTGAATGATTTTGAGACTTACTCAGAATCTGCAGAAATCAAGGCAGTACAGTACTGGAGTAAACATTGACCAATAAAACACAATAAAAAGTTCATAAATAAATGTAAACATATATGTATAAACAGAATTCTGACAAAAATACTAAGGCAATTCAATGCGGAAAGGCAAGTGGCAACAACTGGAAATCCCTAAAGAGAAAAAATTATAAACCTCTACCCTTACCTCACACCATAAAGAATAATTAATTTGAAATGACAAAGCCCTAAAACTATAAAACTTCTAGAAGATAATATTTAAGAAAATATTATGGGACTCTATCCTAAAAATCCCAAAACACCCAGAATGGATATATGCACCCCTATCTTCATAGCAGCGTTATTTACAATAGCTAAGATTAGGAAACAGACCAAGTGCCCATCAGTAGATGAATGAATAAAAAAGCTGTGGGACATTTACACTGTGAAATACTGGGAAGCTGTAAAAAAGAGGGATCTCTTACCCTTTGGGACAGCATGGGGGGACCTGGAATATATTATGCTACATGACATAAGCCAAACAGAAAAAGTCAAACATCGCATGATCTCACTCATGTGTGAAATCTAATGACCAAAATGAACTGACCAACAAAATAAGACGCGAAGCAGGGAGGCATGGAACAGGCTGCCATACCTGGATGTGGGGTTGGGGGTCCAGAAGAGATAAAGCAAAGAACTTACATACCTATATGCACAGCCCATGGACACCTAGAATAAGGTCAAGACCTGAGGGGATGGGGGGGGGGGAATGAGAGATTATCTGTAATACTATCAACAATAAAAAATATTTTTTAAAAAAGCATTATGAGCAGAAAAATCAAGATGGCGGCATAGGTAAATACCTGAAATAGCTGCCTCACAAAACCACTTCAAAACTACAACAAAGAGAAAGGGAAGACACCACCCAGAAGCACAGGAAGGCTGGCTGAGTGGAAATTCTACAACGAGAAGGAAAGGGAGAAGCACACTGAGACTCAGAGGAGGTGCGGAAGTAAAGTACAAGAGGTACAGAGGAGCATGGAGAGGGCTGGCAACTGAGGATGCGGTTGTCTTTTTCAATCTGGAGGGAGTCACAAGCTCCCGGTGGCTCTGAACTTCAGTTCCGGGCAAGTTTCTGGGGATCCAGACTTATACGGGGAGAAGCTGGACTGTCTGGCAGCGGGAGGAACTCCAGAGCAGCTTTCTTTCAGCGGAGCATGGAGTGATTACCATGGGACTCTGAGACTTGGGGCCTCTTAGGGCAGGACTAAGATCAGCCATAGCTGTTTGCTCCGCCCTTTTGATTCCCTGAGACCCAGTCCCAGCCAAGCTGCAGCTTTTGCACAGAGGCTTTTGCATATAAAAGGCTGGGTAGTCTCAGGCAGAGGCTAAATTAGCACCTCCTTAGAGATCCAAGAGCCAGTGTACCTAGTGGTCAGAGTGGGACCACCCAGTCTACAACTCCTCAGATCCATAAGAGACACACTCACGGGGGAGACTCAGTGAGCACCGAAACCCCACTGAAGCAAGTCTTGCCCCATAAGGGTGTCTCCAGCACAGAAGTTCTCCCACCGTAGACACAGCTGATTCTCACAGCCAAGTGGCCTGGAGCTCAGTTCTTCTCAGTGATACCAACAACAATCAAGGCTTAGCTACAACAAGACTGTGCACAGAGCCCACAAAGAAGTGCACCAAGAGTGTCCACCTCAGGCAATTGCGGAGACTGAGCCACTCGGCCCTATAGGACACCTAGCACAGAAAGCCACTCTATCAATGCAGGGAAGCAGCCAAAGTGCAGAGACAAAGAAACAGATCACAAATGACAGAAACAGAGGAAAGCAAACAACTGGATATAGAATTCAAAACCACGGTTATAAGATTTTTCAAGAATTTTCTAGAAACTACCGATAAATTTAGCAAGACCCTCGAGGATATGAAAAAGGACCAGCTAGAAATTAAGCATACAATGACTGAAATAAAGAATAATATCCAGAGATCCAACAGCACACTAGAGGACTGCAAGAATCAAGTCAAAGATTTGAAATACGAAGAAGCAAAAGACACCCAGCCAGAAAAGCAAAAAGCAAAAAGAATCCAAAAATATGAGGATAGTGTAAGGAGTCTCTAGGACAACTTTAAGCGTACCAACATCAGAATTATAAGGGTGCCAGAAGAAGAGAGAGGGCAAGATATTGAAAACCTATTTGAAGAAATAATGACAGAAAACTTCCCCTACCTGGTGAAAGAAATAGACTTATAAGTCCAGGAAGCACAGAGAATCCCAAACAAAAGGAATCCAAAGAGGACCACACCAAGACACATCATAATTAAAATGCCAAGAGCAAAAGACAAAGAGAGAATCTTAAAAGCAGCAAGAGAAAAGCAGTTAGTTACCTACAAGGGAGCACACATAGGACTGTCAGCTGATTTCTCAACAGAAACCATACAGGTCAGAAGGGAGTGGCAAGAAATATTCAAAGTAATGAGTAGCAAGAACCTACAACCAAGATTACTTTACCCAGCAAAGCTATCATTCAGAATTGAAGGTCAAATAAAGAGCTTCACAGATAAGAAAAAGCTAAAGGAGTTTATCACCACCAAACCAGTATTATATGAAACTAGGAGCCCGGTGCACGAAATTCGTGCACTGAGGGATGGGGGTTTCCTTAGCCTAGCCTGCCCCCTCTCACATATTGGGAGCCCTCAGGGGATGTCCCACTGATCGCCTGTTTCGCCCCTCCAGACCCCGTCTCCCCCGCCACGTCACTTCAGTGGTGGGGCTGAGCCGTACTCGGTGCCACCGTCTTTTGGCTATGGGAGAAGCCATCTTGTGGTTATGGGAGCAGCCATCTTTGTGATGGAGTGATGACTAATACACATATTAACACTTTGTAATCGGGCATTTTCCCACCAAATCGCATCGTAACGGGAAGAAAGAAATCCAATAATGGTCTGACTTTGCAAAGTCTATCTGACTTGTCTTGCACATTTTCATTGTTGAAATGCCAGGCCCTCCATATTTGACAGAATCTGTCTCTACTCATCGTTTTTGCAAAAAACTCATCTCCCGCGCTTTGGTATAAAAAGCGATATGATGAGTTTACTTGTTTCCCTGCAAAAAATGTAGTTTGCATATTACTCTTTTATTAGATAGAATGCTGAAAGGTATCCTTTAAGAAGAGGAAGAAGAAAGTAAAGATAAAATTATGAACAACAAATACATATCTATCAACAAGTGAATCTAAAAATCAAGTGAATAAAAAATCTGATGAACAGAATAAACTGGTGAATAGAATAGAATCAGGGGCATAGAAAGGGAGGGGACTGACAAGTCTCAGATGGAAAGAGGTATAGGGGTTGCAGGAAGAGACTGGACAAAAATCGTACACCTGTGGATGAAGACAGGGTGTGGGCAGGGGTAAGGGCAGCCTGTGAGGTGGGAACTGGGAGGAGGGGAACTTTGGGGGAGGGGGAGGAACAACTGTAATAATATGAACAATAAAAAATTAAAAAAAAAGAATTTCATAGTTAAAAAAAATAAAAAGCATTATGAGTCCTAACCAGTCTGGCTCAGTGGATAGAGCGTCAGGCTGCGGAGTGAAGGGTCCCAGGTTCCATCCCAGTCAACTTGGTTGCAGGCAAATCCCCAGAAGGGGTGTGCAGGAAGCAGTTGATGGATGTTTCTCTCTCATTGATGTTTCTAACTCTATCCCTCTCCCTTCCTCTCTATAAAAAATCAGTAACATGTATTTTTTAAAAATGAAAGCATTATGAAAAATGAAAGAAAATAAAAAGCCTGCATAAGTTTTATTCCGTTTGTAAGGAATTCTAGAAAAGGCAAAAACTATACTGCCAGCAGCCGCGCTGTGGCTGAAGGACTGGACTGGACACTTCTCCCTTTGACTTTCATCCCCAAGTTCAGTTTTTTATAACAACACAATTTGGGAAATTGGGCAAGTGCGGCTGTGTCAAGGCGTCTCCTAGGGAAACCGCAATTCCCTCGAAGGCCATTTGGTCCAGCCGCCTCGAACCCTTGCTCTGCTCCGCCCGCCACCCTGCGCTCGGGCCATCGCCTTGTAAACTCCGTTTCAGTTTCCCTTTCTCTCCTCTTTCGGTTCTACTCCCTGAGAAAGAAATACCCCGCTTCGATTCTCCCTGGACCGTGGGGCTCCGCCCCCGAGCGGAGCCTCGGTGTCTACGTCCGCGCGGGGGCGGAGGAGCGGCCGGGCCCCCCGACGCCGCCCCGCGGTGCGCTCGCCGGCTGCGCTCTGAGGGCGCGCGCAGGCTTCGGCGCTTTCCCGCCCCTCCTCCCTCTCCGCCGGCCGGCCTTGCTTCTCCGCAGGTCCGCGCGGCGGGGACGCGGCGATGGAGCAGAGGCCACCGAGGAGGTCACGGGGCGGCGCGCGCCCGGCATCCCTGCCGCCCGCCGAATCCCGGCCGCCCGCCGAGTCCCGGCCGCCCCCGAAGGCCCGGGCCCCGGCGACGCCGCAGGGCTCACAGCTGTGGCTCTTCCCCGACGCCCCCGACCTCCGCAGCGCGCTGTCCCGCAGGGCCGAGGCGACGCGCCAGGTGTGCTGCGCGCAGGGGCGCCTGGCGGTGCTGGAGCGCGGCGGGGCCGTCGTGCAAGTGCACCGGCTGCCGGCGGGGAGCGACGGCGCCAAGAAGCCGAGTGAGTAGGGCCGGGCCACGCCAGCTCGACCCTCCGTCTCGGGCAGCGGGTGTGCGGCGGGCAGCCCGGGGCCGCGCCGGCGCTCAAGCTTCTCGCGGGGGCGGCCCGAGGTGTGGGCGCGCGGTCCTCCTCCCAACGGGGAGGAAGGCTCCCAGCGGACCCGGCGCCGCAGGGGTGCGCGGGGGCCGCAGGGTCGCGCCGGGCCGGGTGGGTTTTCGGGTTTCGCGGCTGCGGCCCCGCTGAGCTCCCCACGATCCTGCGCCCAGTCGGCGCCGAGTCCGCGGGGGTGCGAGCGACCGCCGGGGGAGGGCGCACAGCGGCAGCATCTCCCCTTAGCCCGTCTGCCCTGTCGGGGGTTTCTGCCCGAAGCTTTGCAGGTGCCCGTTTAGAGCAGAGCTGCCCCGGGTCTTGGAGCCTTTGGGGCACGCAGTTAGTTACCTGCTCCCGATGGCGGTGCCTTACCTTGGCGCGCGGCCCGAGCGCTTCCAGCGGCGGGTCTCCGAGGGTGACCTCCGCCGAGAGGGGCGCGGCGCCGGGACTCGGCGTGGACGGGGCGGGAGAGCAGGCGGCCGCGCTCCTGCTCCTGCAGCCTCGGCGGCTGCGTTGCCTGGGGAAAGGGTGTCCTGTGGTTCGTTTTGCTGTTCGCCCGAGCGAGGTGGCACAT
The DNA here is from genome assembly GCA_004026665.1 of Murina feae. Lineage (NCBI taxonomy): Eukaryota > Metazoa > Chordata > Mammalia > Chiroptera > Vespertilionidae > Murina > Murina feae. The sequence continues at coordinate 33,563 of PVJC01007344.1, read as the reverse complement.
CGTTTGCATTCCCTTTTGGTTTGCACTCCTGTTCTTGTATTGGCCGCGCTTTTTAAAATTTGAGTTTTTCTTACTAGTTTGAAAGAGTTGCGTGAATGTTAAAAAAGACCAGCCCTTTGTCGGTGGTAGATGCTGTAAGATTTCCCTCCACTTGAATTTAGTTGGTGTTAATGGTAGAGTCTGCGTCGTCAGTCTTTTCTGGTTCTGGTGAGGAGGCGTACGGATTTCATGCGATGTTAGCAAGCTATCCACGCCAAGTTTTTAAAATGTATTCCTCTTTACAGGAATTTTAAGTTTTCATATTTAAAATTAAAATTTTTGATGGGCTTGGCTATTATTTTGATTTAAGAAGTGAAATAAGGGATATAGACTTACTTGTTTTCCACCCGAAAGCCCCAAAACCTTTTTTTCTTTTTAATAACCTTTCCTTTTTTTCCAACTGATTTGAAATCAGTTGGATTTAAAGTCTCTCAAAATCCTTAGTCTGTTTGGCCATTTCTTCTTTATTGCCAAACTGTTTTCATTTGTAATGTAAAGTGGTTTGTGTTTTGATATTTTACATGAATAGTATTATTTTCCCAAATCTCTATCCTACTTTAATTTTTGTGATAAAACTAAATAAGATAAGAGTAAATGGTAACTAGTGAACAATTTCAAATCTCTTAAACTTTTAGAAGTTGAAAAATATGCACTAATACCAATAAGAAATTTTTAAGAGCATCCTGTTTTAGAATAGTTCCCCAAACACAATTTCAAGAATATAGGCCTTAGCTTCTCTGTTGAAGCAGTTGGGGAGGGTTATTATTACTTGGTTTGGTTTTGAAAAGAGTATATCTCAGAATACACAATATATTTGCTTCTACTGAGTTATGTTGTCCAAAAAATTGTTATATTTCCTTATAGACTTTTCCATTGCTGTCGCTTCAAATTTAGCTTCTCTTTTAAGCAGGAATCTATTATCAAATTTTAATTCACTATTTTAAAGGCGTATTCAACATAAAACTAGTACGAAACAGTGCCTTCCCAAATTTAAAAAAAAATTCATCAAAACAACAGTCATCACTAATTTGCCATCTTTCTGTACTTGAATTTTCTTTAAAAGCTAGTTTATGTTAAGTCAAAGGTTGTCTAGTTGAAATTCTTTTCCAGGTGTCTTAAGTGTATTATAATAAAGTCAGCAATAAAAGTGGGTAATAATCAGAGTGATGATAGTTCCTGGTTGGATTTGCTCTGCAGAGTACATTAAGTTAGGAAAAAAAACGAAGATACATTCCGTGGACCAAGGAGCAGAGCACATGCTGATTCTATCCTCAGATGGAAAACCATTTGAGTACAACTATAGCTTAGAACACGAAAGGTAGGGAACTTTTTTTAATTAAAAAAATTTATTTCAATTTTACTTAAAAGGCAATCATAATTTTTGTAGCAAAATATTACTTTATATGATCCTTGTCCCCTGCTTTATATAGTGGCATTTTAAGTAAACCATGAATTCTGAACTGATCAGTGAATTCCATGAGTAAATTACAAACCAATTTATGCCACCTAGGGTATTTATTATGTGTTGCTTTCGCATTTAAAGTGATTGGTTAATCTGCCTAGTCCCAAATTGGACTTTCACATTCCCTGATTCATAATAATCTTATAAATTAGATTTCTAGAATAAAGTCTAATAAATCTAGAATAAAAGTATTCAATCAAGGAAAAATACTTTATCATGGAATCACTCGTGACACTTAGTAGATCATAAGAATTGGAACTTATTTTCATCTTGTATTATTCCTGTATCATAAAATTATTTTATAAAAGTCTTAGAATCATCTTATCACAATTATATAATGCATATTATTTCCTTTTAAACCACTGGTTAAAATATTTTTGTAATTGTATTTTTATAATAATTTAGATGTACTGAACGTAAAGCAGTAAATTATAAATTTTTTTAAGCTTCAGTACTAATTAAATACAGTTAGTAGTTCTAACATTGATGTTGTGACTTTCATATAGTGATTGGCATAAAATATATTTTCTTTCATCAGGTTTCAGTGTTACAGTTTTTTACAAGAAAAAACTATAATTCAGATCACATGTGGAGATTATCATTCCCTTGCACTCTCAAAAGGTACTTTTTGGAATGTTTTTTTTAGAGGGAGTAAATATATGTATATATAGAACTAATAGAATGTGTATGCTTTACTTTATAACAGGACAAAAATATGGTTTTGAATTTGATGTGATTCAGACCACTATTCTTTAAGGTGATATAAAATGAGAGAATTCTTAGACCTATAAAATCTTCAGATTTTCATAATTACAATTCCTACATTTTATTCTGTCAGCAGACAAAATTAAAACAATTTAATAATGAGTTTGATGTCCTTTATTCAAGAGGAAAATGATCCATGAATTGGGGAGTAAAGTGCCTCCCAATCAATGGAGCCTTCTTGAAATGGACTTTGGGCAAGGGCGAGTTTTGTAGAGCATTAGAGGACCAAACTTGGAAGCAGCGCGTGATTGCCTGGGGTCGAAAATCTCACATGATTTAGAAAGATGAAGGAACAGGAAAATAGCCAGGTTGGCTTCATGTGTGGGGATTGGCTGAGTGTTTCTGGTCAAGCGGAGCATTTATAGAGACACAAAAATTTGATTGACATGGCATGCCAGGGAGGGATGGCTCCATCTCGGGCCTAGAGATTAATTCAACAGCTTCAGGTTTTTATTTTTCAAATATGAAACAATGAAAATATTCTGAATAGTCAAAATCATTCTGTCTGGAATGAGGACCAGCATGAGCCATCCTTTCCTAGAACCTTCTTCCCTTTTCTTATGCTCTTCCAGCTCCCCTGGTAGGAGCTCAGAATTTTGGCTCTGCTTCTGTGGCCAGTTTATAGCCCTTGATGTGTTTTAACATTTCTTTTTGCATTAGAGATTCTCTCTAAGCTCTTTATTATTTCCTCTTTCTTATCAGACACCAGAATGAATTGTTTCCTAAAGAAACTTGACCGTGTAGGAATAATTAAGACAGGAGAGTGATAGGAATTCAGAGTCAAACATTTCTTATTAATGTATAGGGCAGACATAAACACAAACAGAATGGAAGCTGGGAATCAAGGGAAGTAAATAATCAAGAATTTGACCTGTCCCCAAGGCCCTGTGAGAGTATGAACTTGTATTGGGGAAAAATGGCCTGATTGTTTTTCTTCATCCATTCATAAAGAAACATGTAATTTTTTAAAAATATATATTTTAATTGATTTTTTAAAGGAAGGAAGGGAGAGGGATAGAGAGTTAGAAACATCAATGAGAGAGAAACATCCATCAGCTGCCTCCTGCACACCCCCTACTGGGGATGTGCCTGCAACCAAGATACATGCCCTTGGCCGGAATCGAACCTGGGACCTTTGAGTCTGCAGGCCGACGCTCTATCCACTGAGCCAAACTGGTTAGGGCAACATGTAATTTTTAATATCCATCATGTTCAGGTTATGAAGACAGGCAGACACACTGCACCTTCAAGAACCCCAGGGTCTAGTGGTGTGGGGGAAAAGAGATGTTCAGGATTTATTACCGGTAAATCGCATGCAGGAAAAAAGAAAGTTGAGGAAACAAGAAATGGAACTACATGCTCATCGTTATATTCCTGGTGGCGGAAGGGCCCACGGTAATTAGGTTTGAAGGAAAGTCTTTGCCTCCAGATCTTGCACAGTATGTTGCAGAGGTTTTCAGTAAGTGTTAATTCTCTGATATATTTTTTCAGATTCCATTAGATTTGTCAACTCCATTAGATGACATCTAATAACTTTTCTTGAAAAATGTACTGAATTAATGGAAGAAGATGCTGGTGCTTTAAAGATATTGTGCTGCAATTTCCAATGTATTTTTACATTGTTTATTTAAGACTAAAGGCGTGGTGCATGAAATAGCCCTCTCACAGTCCAGGAGCCCTCAGGGAATGTCCGAGCGGGCCTAAGTCATCAGTCGTACATCCTTAATGCTGCGGTGGAGGCAGGAGAGGCTCCCGCCGCCACCACTGTGCTCACCAGTCATGAGCCTGGCTTCTGGCTGAGCAGCACTCCCTCTGTGGGAGTGCACTGGCCACCAGGAGACAGCTCCTGCATTGAGCAGGCTCTCCAACACCCCCCCAAGGGGTCGTGGATTGTGAGAGGGCGCAGGCCAGTCGGAGGAACCCCACCAGTGCACTACTGCAAGAGGTTGGCCAGCCAGGGAGGGAGCGCACGAGGGCTCCAGGGCCTATCTGACTGGTCTTAGTCCAATTGGCTGGACCTCAGCAGCAAGCTAAGCTAGCAGTTGGAGTGTGTGCCTCCTGGTGGTCATTGCACATCATAGCAAGCGGTTGAGTGGCCTGAGCATATAATTAGCATACTTTGCTTTGATTGGTTGAACGGACAACCGTACACTGAGCATATTAGGCTTTTATTATATAGGATAGGATCTTTAGGCACATTAAGGGGGGTGAGGGCTTGAAGAGAGAAAAGAATAGTTTTTATCCAGATGTACAATGTTTTTGTTTTTATCCTTAGGGTTTTTAAAAATATTTTTTAAACTTAATTATAATATATTCAGGTAACTTCATTCTACTAGTCTTTGTTTGGGCTTCTGTAACAATGCCACAAATTGGGTGGCTTCAACAACAGAAACTTCTCACAGTTCTTGAGGCTGGAAGTCCAGTTCAAGGTGCCAGCAGATTTGGTGTCTGGTGAGGAGAGGGTAAGAGAGCTCCCCAGGCCTCCACCCTCATGATCTCATCTCATTCCAATCATTTTCCAAAGGCTCCACCCCCCAATATCATCACATGGAAGATTAGGATTTCAACATACGAATTTGGGGAGGGATACAGTCAGTTCATAACACTATCAACTGTTACTGCTAAAAAGAAGATGCTTCTACTTTTTCTGTCTCAGATATATAGGATCTGAGAAGTCCTGTTAGTTTGAATGTAAGAGACTGTGATCGTATAATATGGATTGCATAGATAATGCCGTAGGGTAGCAGTTTTCAACCTATGGGTCTTGACCCTTTTGGGGGTCGAACGACCCTTTTGGTCAAACGACCCTTTCACAGGGGTCGCCTAAATACATCCTGCATATCAGATATTTACATTACAATTCATAACAGTAGCAACATTACAGTTATGAAGTAGCAACGAAAATAATTTTATGGTTGGGTCACAACATGAGGAACTGTATTTAAAGGGCCAGAAGGTTGAGAACCACTGCTGCAGGGTAATGTCTGCTGCATTTTAAACTCAATAAGACAGCATTTTCTTTGTTTATGTCCAGGTGGTGAGCTTTTTGCCTGGGGACAGAACCTGGATGGCCAGCTTGGACTTGGGAGAATACTTGACTCAACCTCCACACCACAGCTTGTGGAGCACCTCTCAGGAATCCCCTTGGCTCAGATTTCTGCAGGAAAAGCCCACAGCATGGCTTTATCCATGTCTGGAAACACTTACTCGTGGGGAAGAAATGATTTCGGACAACTAGGCCTGGACCACACTGACAGTATGGAAACACATTTTGAAATTCATATTACCAACAGATATATTTGTTAGATGGTTGATGAAATTAACACAGATCTCCCTTTTAAATCAGATGGACTTAATTGACATCTTCAGAACATTTCACCCCAAAGCCGCGTAATATACATTCTTCTCAAGAGCACATGGGACATTTTCAAAAATAGACCACATATTGGGTCACAAGCGAAGTCTTCCCAAATTCAAGAAGACTGAAATCATATCAAGCATCTTCTCAGATCACAATGGCATCATATTAGAGATCTCCCTTTTAAAAATAGTTCAGGTCCTCACTTTGCTTGTCACTGTACTTCCTGGTTATCTCTTTTCTTCAGGACAGAATTGGTTTAAACATAAGTAGTGTGGAAGTCCTTGCTGTCAGTGAGACACATGACAGGGCCATGTGGGAAAAGGGAGAGTATCAGACTGGGGATTGGAACACCTGGATTATGATTCCCTCCTCACAGTTAACTCACTGCAGGGCCTTACCCAGTCCCTTAGTCAGTTTTTCTCTAGGCCTTATTTTCATTTCCTGTAAAGTGATGAGCTTGAATGAAAAGATCTTCAAGCTTCATGTGCACTTAAGTGTCTATTAACATAATTATATTATGACAAAAGGATGCTAAAACGCTATTTAGGAACTGATCCTAATCATATCCTAAAAACTATTGATTACATCTGTACATACATGAGTGTGTGTGCTATAAAACACATACAGTAATTTCCATCATTGAACTACTGGCAGAATTTCTTCCTGACCCAAACACCTTGTTAGAGTTTTCAGGTGTAGCAGAATCCATTGATTTATCAACTCTGGTAATATTCACATTATCTTCTCAGTTACTGGTCAAACACTGCATTTCTTCTTGATGTGGCCCCATGCTAATTCCTCATGAGAACGCATAGGTCAGAGTTAGAAAAATATTCAAAGGAGACAAAGAAATAAAGGGCAGTTAAACTATTTTTGCTGAATCTCTAAGTCAGTGGTTCTCAACCTTCCTTATACTGCGATCTTTTAATATACAGTTCCTCATGTTGTGGTGATCCCCAACCATAAAATTACTTTCGTTGCTACTTTATAACTGTAATTTTGCTACTGTTATGAATCGTAATGTAAATATCTGATATGCAGGATGTATTTAGGCGACCCCTGTGAAAGGGTCGTTCGACCCCCAAAGGGATCGAGACCCACAGGTTGAGAACCGCTGCTCTAAGTGATTTGATAAGAAAATAATCGTGAAATAAAGGAGAGGTAGAGTGAGGCAAAGACACTGTAGTGGAGAACTGAAAAGAAAAAAATAATGTTTATTAAAAAGGATGATTCTCAATGGGAATTGGAAATATCAGATATTCTGCAATTAAAGTTAATCCGGCCAGGTTAAAAAGCGAATAGGCCTGGGAAGTGGCTTGATATTTTCACAGGTGGGTCCTTTGACCGTTGCCCCATGTCCACCTTTAGGCCTAAATCCACCTTTCTGGTCAGAATGTGTTGGGAATTGCTATAGTCTGAGAGGAAGTGGTCCAGGTATTTTACCAGTAGCACAGAACTCGAGCGTGAAATTCATCATTTCCTTTTGGTCACTTCCACTATTCTTTCCCTTGTACAGATGAAGATTTTCCTTCCCTTATTGAAGCACTGGACAGCCAGAAAGTTGAATTCCTTGCCTGCGGTGGCTCTCACACTGCCTTGCTCACAAAGGTGTGTGCCTTTTGTCTCCCTGACTGTAATTTTGGAAGAACACTTTGCAGTGGGGAAAACACAGAACACCTAGGTGTGGGCAGTTAGTATTTCCCAGGGAAGAAAGGTCATCATTTCCCACAAGCAGGACGTCTTCCTGATAACTATGGGTTTTGCTCTGACTGCTTTTCTTTGCTTTGTTTTGTTAATACTCCCTTGAGGATATTTTTCCCATTGTTTTTTTAGAGAGAGTGGGAGGGAGGGAGGAGGAGAGAGAGGGAGAAACATCAATTCGAGGGCAACACATTGATTGGTTGTCTGCCACACACACCCCAGTCAGGGTGGGGATTGAGCCAGGTACATGCCCTTGATCCGGAATCAAACTCAAGACCCTTCAGTGGGCGAGCTGAGACTCTAAGCATTTCGCACACTGGCCAGGCCTGACAGTACTTTTTAATTATTCACTGACGGTGCCTTTGCATCAGTGAATACAACGTCTGTGTCGAATTTCTCTAGAATCTGATATGAAGTTCCCTTTCCTTAGGATGGGCTCCTGTTTACTTTTGGTGCTGGCAAACATGGGCAGCTTGGTCACAATTCAACACAGAATGAGTTAAAACCCCGTTTGGTGACTGACCTCGTTGGGAATAGAGTAACCCAGATAGCATGTGGAAGGTAAGTTGTAAAGTGTTGATGGAAGTTGATAAAATCAACACAATAAGTGTAGGTACCATAGGCAGCTAAATAAAATTTCCATTGGTTTCATTGACTGAGATAAAATGATTAAACATTTTCAAATGGAGATGCTCAATTTACATTATTAGATCATCGTAATTTTCCTTCAGTATACATGTTTGTTTTCATTGTTTTTTTTAAATATACTTTTTTTTATTTCAGAGAGAAAGGAAAAGGGATAGAAAGATCAGTAATGAGAGAGAATCATTGATTGCCCCATTCATGCCCCCTACTGAGGACTGAGCCTACAACCTGGGCATGTGCCCCAGACCGGAATCAAACCTGGGACCCTTCAGTCCATAGGCCAACGCTCTATCCACTGAGCCAACCAGCTAGGGCTGATTTCTTTTTTTTTTTTTTTTTTAATGAACCAATACATTCACCTTCTAAAGCCCCTTCAGTGAAATACCTTTGTAACTATTCAAATGCACTTTGTCTTTATGAAAAATGTCATTTATTTGGGAAAAATAGAAACAAACTCATAGAGAACAGACTATCAGCTGTTAGAGGGGAGAAGAGTTGCCAGGCTAGATGAAAAAGGTGAAGGAATTAAGCAAAAAACAAAACCAGAACTCATAGAGACAGACAATAGTATGGTGATTATCAGAGGGAAATGGGTTTGGGGGGAGGTTAAGGGAGATAAATGGTGATGGAGACTTGACTTGGGGTGTCGAACATATAGTACAATATACAATATTGGTACAAAGATGATGTATTATGGAATTGTACACCTGAAAACTACATAATTTTATTAACCAATGCCACTCCATAAATTCAATAGAAAAAGTAGATAAGCAAACACGAATCACAAACGATTATTTGTTGATAACCCCTCAGGGGTCATCATACTTAATTACCTTAATTCTTTCAAAGTGATCACAGTCAAGTAGAAGACAAACTCATTTATGCTTTTGAGTAAAATATTGAGAAATTTGATGTACACGGCTTTTTTTTTTTTTTAATAAAAGTAGAAAAACTTTCTCAAACTCCTTGGTTTACTTAATTATTTTCTTCCTTGAACCTCAATCAATCCACTTCTCATTAGTGGGATGTTGGGTCTTGGGGGTTAAGAAATATTTTCACCCAGATACTTGTATTCTTTTCCTCACTAAACACAAGCAAATTCAAACTGTACTGAATGTTGGGTTCATTTGTTTGTTTACTAAGCCTTTGCTATTAGAAAAGCTGGTGTGTGCACTTTGAGAAATAGACTTTATGGTAGTGGAGTAACATTACATAAATGAATATTATGAAGGTAGACCATATTATTGGGGTGGCATAATTCTCTGCATTCACTAGTGTCTGCATTAACCAAAGAAGCTATCACGACGTTGGATTGTTCATAACACACATTCCTTAGTGTAGCATGTGGTACAAGAAGAGTCGTCATGGTAGAGATGTCGTAATGCAAACCAGGGCAGTACTCCTATTAACACCGAAGAATGCTCCGGAAAGCCTCACAGAACTCACTGAAAGCTGTTATACTCATGGTCACATTGATTACAAGAGGAAGACACAGATTATAACCAAAGGAAGAGATGCGTAGGACAGCGTCTCAGAGGGTCCAAATGAGGGGCGTCAGGCATCTGCTCCCCGCGACAGTGTTGCCTCCTCCCTGCCTGATACATGATGACGTGTAGAGTATTGCCAACCAGGGAAGCTCACCTGAGTCCAAAGTTGTTAGAGTAGGTCCTTGGGTTACGTCAGAGATCCGTTCCTACGGCGAGGCCATCATAAGTCAGAACCCACCTACATAAGCACCTGTGTCACTCACATGGAGCATATACACAGCGGTAATGAAGTGAAACAGTAAAAAAAAAATTAAAGATAACAATCCCTGACCTTGTGGTAAATAAGTAATAAAAAACATAAAGCACATATGTACCTATGTCGAAATGACAGAACTTTTTTTTTATAAATACTGTAAGTGGGAGATGGCGACATAACCATAAAACGGCGTATGTTGAGGACTGCCTGTATTGTGATTTCATTGCTTAGTTGTGATTGATTGAATCACTGTCTAGGTCCATGGTTCCCAGCGTGGGGCCCCACAGGGGGACAATTTGATTTTTAAGGGGGGCAATTTGAGAATGAGTTATTAACAGTGAATTTTTTTCCATTTCTTACAGTTGTAGGGGCCTCATATATAGTATATAAATATATAGTGTGACATTTTATGCATTTCATTTCTCTATTGTATGTTATTTGTGGTTTTTTCATGTCACTTAATATTACTATTCTTTTTTAACAATTTCTTAGTGATTTATTCCCCAGTACTTAAACTGTCCTTTTGTTCTTTTATTTTTCTCCTCAGTGGATGATGCTATGTTCTTTAGAAGCTTGTTTAGACCAAGTTAATGTTAATGGCCTTTCAGGCTTCCTGCACATGAATAGGAGTTCACTTTTTGAATAATAAGAGTATGTGGGGGGAGGGGCATCAGAATTTTAGAGATGCTTTGGTGGGACATGGTCAAGAAAAGGTTGGGAACCACTGATCTAGGTTGTTGAATTCAAACTCCAGTGTCGCCCTCCCTGTAGGTTTGCCTTGCTCGTAGCCGGAGGGGCCCTCCGTGAGCCACCTGGGTAAACTGTTAAGTCGGGCCTGCCATGAAAAATAAAGACACACTGTTGTTTGGGGAATTTTAAGAATTTAGAAGTTACTCCCAGGCACTGAGGACAAAGGTCAGACTGCTGTTTGAGCAAGGCCAAATTCTGTATAGTGGATGAGACCATTGAACAAAGTTGTAAGGAAATCGGGGTGATAAAGGTCTTTGGGAAACAGAGTGGGAATCGGAGGATCGCCTAATTCCATTTTCTAACAGGGGAGAGGAAGGGCTCAGAGGTGGCTTCCAAGAGGTGGTGACTCAAGCCAAGGCTTAAAAAGGAGTAGAAGGCAATGGGACATGCTTGTTCCCGATGCAGGGAACACCACTTGCCAAGCTACAGATCGTGGCCTCGAGTCATCTCAACCACACAGGAATGATTTCGTTTCCAGGTGCCTAATGTCATGCATTGGCAGTTGGTTAGCTAGTTTCACTCACTAGTGACCTAATTTTGACAGTTTACTGCATTGCTGTGAATTCTCATTGTGGATCATTGAGAACTGACCGTATATGTGTTCTTATTTCATAGGCGGCACACACTTGCCTACGTGTCTGATTTGGGGAAGGTCTTTTCTTTTGGTTCTGGAAAAGAAGGACAACTGGGAAACGGTGGAACACATAATCAGCTGATACCACTTCCCATGAAATTGCCATCAAACGAAGAACTCAAATTTGGTAAATTCTATAGGAGCACAGGATTTGGCGTAAATACTTTTGTCGAGAAACTGTATTGTGGCAAGAAAAGAAATGTCTGACTGAATGGAGTTTCTCTAAATGTTGGTTTCATTGTTTGCTTACAAACCATTTAAAATATCTAGTCTAATTTACAAGTCAAGTTAATCATTAGTTTTCTCTTACCTCTTCAGATTAAGATTAATTTGGATTTAAAATGATGCAACATAAAATAGACTCTGTGGAATCAGGAGCATATTCAGCCACTGATTCCAGTTTGCAGGGGTCCTACTAGTTTCCTGGTGTTTGGTTTTCTTACTTGGTTAAGTAATCATGTAAAACCCTCAGAACAAGAGCAGCTGACACGTGAGGTAACTGCTGAACACTTCGTATGTGTTACCTAATCGGTCCTTAACTAGTTCAGGGAGATGGGTACTCTCGGTTGCATTTTACTAGAGGTGCAGAGATAGAGAGCGAAGGGTTAGCCAGGGCTCAAGGACAGTCAGTGGTTCGGCTGGATTTCAACTGTGTCCTGTGCAACCTCAGAGCCTGAGCTCTGAAACCCTCTACCCTCGAGGTACCTGGCAGCACTTCAGTTAGTGTTCTGAAAGTGTAGTGGTGACCTAACGCACCGGAATTCTCTCAGTTCTCCTGGGAAAATGGACAGTAGGGTTATTTCCTTAAGCAGTTCATATACTTGACTTCTTCTAACCACTTACATAGACTTCTGAAATACTTATTTACATTCCTCACAGCCAGTAGTCGTTTGTCAAATCTTGAGTTGTATAGTTTTTAGTAATAGGAGCCAAATTACACCAAGGAACAGTTAACTAATCAGATATTTGTGAAATATATATGTGCATTTACATTAATTCTGTACATTAAACTGATGCCATATATCAACCTTGTGAATCACCTGTTTGCCAACTAGACTTTATCCTGAAGTAGATGTATGTATTTCTGCTTTATGTGTGGGAAATGTGCTGAGTTTTTGTCTATCAGAAAGCTAAAATGACTACGTTTTAAAAGAATCTGACATTAATATGTGTGTGCATGCTTGTACCAAATTTAAACTCTTACTTTCTGTATATCCCATTTAGAAAGCCATACCTCAGAAAATGAGTTAATAGTAATTGCTGGAGGAAATCAAAGCATTTTGCTCTGGATGAAAAAAAAGGTAAAAATACATCTCTAGATGTTCTATAACTTGGTATTTTAAGCAAAACAAACAGTTCCAGAATCCAAGTTTGGTGAATTCCAAGATCATCGGGTGACTAGGCTGACTTTTGGGGATTTGGTCAGACATTGATGCTTTATTGTCTAAACTACATAAATATGTACCCACAAAGATCAGATTTGTCCCTGGTGAATATCGAATCAGAGAGATTTCCTGAAATCCTTACCTTTGGGGAAGCCCCTGCCAATGGCATTTGGTCAATATCCTAGAGAGCCAGTGGTTGACTTTCTAATATAGTTCTGCCAGCCAGTACTAACACAGATCTGAGGTTCATAGGATTATGAATAAGTCCTCGCGCTACTTCACCAAGGCAAATCAAGTTCCTCCCACTTCTACACAGAGCCCTGTTAGGACTTCACCTTCCCCTCAAAGCTTTGTGATGCTTTTCAGTTTAATCCCATCACACCTGTGTAAAGTGCTGAGCCTTAGGGCACTCAGAGAAATTTACTTTGGGTCTAAATTTGTATTGAAATTGGCCATCAGGAAATGATTGATTACTCACTTTATCATTGCCCAGTGCTCTGTTATTCGTACTTAAAAAGTCTGTGTTACCCTCCATCCTTAGAATATGCCTAAAAGTTGGATACCTATTTGTGTTGTGTCTAAGTTATTATATTTTTTTTCCTTTTTTGTGTGTTTACAGAATTCATACGTTAATCTGAAAAGGAAAATCCCTACATTGAATGAAGGGACTGTGAAGAGATGGATCGCTGATGTGGGGACTAAGCAGTGGCAAAATACAAAAAGGTAACCCATGTGTCCAACTGTCGGCTTATGCAAGGCTCCAAAGCTACCTCTGTCCCCCCATTCGTTCTGCACAGTACAGAACTGTAAGATTGGTGGTCTACTAAGGATCCAGTAGCTAGAGATTCCCAGAGCTCATGTGTGTAAGAGGGCTGGTAAGTACAAAATTCATAAGGCAGACCAGCAGGGAGACCCAGGGAAGAGTTGATATTACAGCTGGAGTCCCAAGGAAGTCGGGGGCAGAAATTTTCTCTCAAGGCCTTAAAGTAACCCTTTTGTCTTAAGGCCTTCAACTGATTGGACAAGGCTCACCCATATTATGGAGAACTAGAGGCCCAGTGTGCATGAAATCGTGCACAAAACCGTGCTCGAGTAGCTTGCTTCCGCTTGCCTCAGCTGGCTGCTCCGCTCATTGCCACTTGTAGCTCATCGCCCCACCCTCCGCTGCTTGTAGCTCTCTGCCCTAGTAGCTGGCGCCCTGCCCTGCCCACTGTGAGAGCCACTACTCGTGTGGTTGTGACAGCGCTATGGCAATAGGGACATGGGCTTTTTATACCCTATCTAATAAAAGAGTAATATGCAAATTGAACATCACAAGATGGCTTCCCTCATGTGGTCAAAGATGGCCGCCACAAGATGGCCAGCAAGGGAGGGCAGTTGGGGGGACCCAGGCCTGCAGGGGAGGGCAGTTGGGGGGACCCAGGCCTGCAGGGGAGGGCAGTTGGGGGGGACCATCCTGGCAGGCGGAGGGCAGCTGGGGGCAATCAGGCTAGCACAGGAGCAGTTAGGCGTTGATCAGGCTGTCAGGGGAGTGGTTAGGGGCAATCGGCAGGCGAGAGGTCAGGAGCCAGCAGTCCTGGATTGTGAAAGTGATGTCCGACTGCCCTCAAGGGGTTTCAGATTGGAAAGGGTGCAGGTTGGGCTGAGGGACACCACCCCCACCCCCCACTCCCACACTGTGCATGAATTGCGTGCACTGGGCCTCTAGTATATAGGTAATCGGCGTTACGCAAAGTCTGCTGACTTAAGTGTAATCTATTCTAATACTTTACAGCAACGTCTAGGTTGGTGTTTGACCAAAAATCTGGATACTGTTGCCTTGCCTATTAGTAGTAGTAGTATTATTGTATTATTGTATTATTATTGAAACATGCAATAATCATCACAACTAGCATGGAATATCCATGAAGGCAGCTTTCTTTACTGCAGAACTTCTCTGGGCCCTTGCCATGTTTGCATCTATTTTGATTATCTGGGCAGGAAATACAGTCCACAGATTCCCAACCCTATTTGACCTTAGAACACTTGTTTGTGGAGCTCCGTGTTACAGATGAACAACTGCTGTTATCTATAAAGGTTATACTCATATTTACAAAAGTCTGTTTAGTGTTTTTTAGGCATGGCTTTCTAATTCTAGAAAGTAGTTATTTAAAAAGTTACAGAGATGGAACTGAGCATAGTCCCCTGACCTCAATTAATTTCTGGTAATTTTTTGGTTTACACTCCAGTGGAACAGAAATAAATAGGGCTGGGGAAAGTTGGGTGGGATGAGTGTTTAATTTGTTCAGAGAAAATACTGATCCTACGTGGAGCCTTTTCCACTTTCCCTGAGGCTTCTCTGAATACATATCCTTTTATTGTCCCAGTTCGCCACTGAAAATTTGAGATTTAGCAAATGGAATCAACTTTTAGATAACCCAAGGCAATAGCAAACACAGTGGGAGAGGATTGAAGCACAATTATAAGATGTTTTATTTACCTTTTCTCATGTTATAAGAAGGTGACAATTATGTTTTATTTATCATGTCTCATGTTATTAGAAGGCATATTCATGTTTGGATTTAACCACCATCTTATTCCTAATGTAGGGAAATCAGAGAAATATTTTCATCTCCTGCTTGTCTAACTGGAAGTTTTATAAGGGAAAGGTAATATATATAATAAATTTATAAAATTCTGTTAAAAATACTGTGTACAGATGGTGCCTATAGTTAATACTGTATGTTATGTTTGAAAGTTGCTAAGAGAGATCTTAAAAATTATGACAAAAAAATTGTAACTGTGATGATGGATGTTAACTAGACTTATTGTGGTGATCATTTTGTAATATATACCTACACTGACTCATTATGTCATACACCTGAAACTAATATAATGTTATACATTAATTTATATGTTAATTATATCTCAATTTTAAAAATACTTGAAAGATTATAAAGTACTGGTTTGAGTACTTTAATTAGCTATGTGTTTATCTCTTCATAAATTATTTTTTATAAAAGCAAATATATGATTGACATAGAAATGTCAAAAATACAGATACGCAACACCAAAAAAATGAAAATCATCCATAATCCACCATCTAAGAGTAACAGTTAGTAGCAGTTGTGTATATTTTTTCTATGTAAATATAATCTTTTACCAAAAAATGGGATATTATGTTGTTTTATATATTACTTTACACTTAATATATTTGTCCGTTTTTCACTTTGTTCAGTTTCCATATTCATATTTTTATAGCCTCATTTTAATGGCTGTATGGTATTTCTTGGGAAGGACATACCCTAACTTACTTAAAAACTTTCTTGTAAGATATTAAGATTTCTTTGACTTTTTAATAGTATGAAGAAAAACTTTTTCTAAATATTTGTATAATTTTTCATTTGAAAGGATCTTTCTATATTCATACACTATATTGTTTTACAAAGAATGTGTCTATTTTTAAACAGTGACTATATTCAGTTTACTACTCATGGCTTAAATACACGTCATTACGGTTTATTAAAATACTAACAATTTACTGCTGTGAACCCTCTTTTTTTTGGTCCCTACTTCATGTAACTCAGAGAAATTGCCTTTTTTTGTCTTTTTTTTTTTTTAATCCTAACCTGGAGATATTTTTTTTCCCATTGATTTCTAGAGAGAGTGGAAGAAAGGGAGGAAGGAGAGAGAGAAATAAAGAGAAACATCAACATTAAAAAGACACATCAAGCCCTAACCGGTTTGGCTCAGTGGATAGAGCATCGGCCTGCGGACTTAAGGGTCCCAGGTTCGATTCCAGTCAAGGGCATGTACCTTGGTTGCGGGCACATCCCCGGTGGGGGGTGTGCAAGAGGCAGCTGATTGATGTTCTAACTCTTTATCCCTCTCCCTTCCTCTCTGTAAAAAATCAATAAAATATATTTTTTAAAAAAAAGAAAAAGACAAATCAATTGGTTGCCTTCCACACACACACCCCTACTGGGGCTGGGGAACCTGCAACCTAAGTACATGCCCTTGACTGGGGCCAACACTCTAACCACTGAGTCAGACTGGCCAGGGCTGTGGCTGTTTTTTTTAATGGAAAATGAATATTTATTGATTATCTAGTTGAGATAAGATAATATCTGAGTTAAAGTTAGACTGCATATATTGTTTATTCAACCTTGATATTTTTGACATCTTAGAAATCATGTTGTCAGATATATATATGTGTATATATATGTATATATATACACACACACACACATATATACACATACATATATATACACACACACGCATATATACATATACACACACACACACATATATACATATACACACACACACATATATATTTGTTGTTAGTCCTCACCTGAGGATATTTTTTCCATTTATTTTTCAGAGAGAGTAGTGGGAGGGGGAGAGACAGAGAGAAGAAACATCGATGTGAAAGAGACACATCGATTGGTTGCCTCCTGCCCCGTCTGGGTGGGAATCAAGCCTGCAACCCAGGATATGCATTTGACCAGAATTAAACCTGGGACCCTTCTGTCCTCTGCCGACATTCTAACCATTGAGCAAACCAGTTAGGGAATCAGCTATGTTTTTAGTTGTGTTTGTATTCAGCCAAATTATTATAGTTACTAGGGGCCCCCGGTGCACAAAAATTTGTGCACACGGCGGGGGTGGGGGAGTCCCTCATTCCGGCCTGTGCCCTCTCACAGTTTGGGACCCTGGAATCCATTGGGGCACACAGCACACACGGAGGGCACACCTCCGTGTGTGCTGTGTGCCCTAATTGCACGGATTTCCAGGCCTCAGCCTTGGGGATGGAGCTGGCTCGGTCCCTCTGCCCCAGAGGCTGCCCTGCCACCTGAAATCCATCGCAGGGGCAAGGCACTCACGGAGGCTATGTCTCCATGAGTGCGGGTGCCCCCCCCCCACCCCCACGATCGGATCTACTTCCAGGCCGCAAGGCAGCCTGGGGGCCTGGGCTGGCTCGCTCCCCCAGGCCCCGGCTGCCCTGCCACCTGAAAGCCATTGCGATCACGGATCTACTGCCCCCAGCGATCACGGATCTACTCCCCTGCCAGCGGCCACTGGCCGGCTGGTTCCTCCCCCTACCAGGTTGCGCCTCCGGCCAGGTTGTTCCTCCCCTCCTGGCTCCCCCAAGGCAGAGCTCTTCCATCTGCCTTGCGGACCCCGGTGCCGCACACCACTTCTCCCTGGGCTGAGACCTCCGCCATCTTGGCTGGGCTAATTTGCATACAGCCGCTCTGATTGGCTGGTGGGCGTGGCTTACCCCCATCCCAGAGAAACTGTTAATTTCAATATTACGCTTTTATTAGTTAAGATTGTAAAGTTGAGGAAAATACAACATTTTATTGAAATGAAAGCAAGCTTTAGAAAAACCCTTTCATCTGAATAGATAATCTAATAAAATATTCAATTTTGAATTGAACTTTTCATTTACTTATCTTTTACTTATCTCTTTTTAAAATTTTTCTTCCACAGCATAGCTGCAGACACCATGTTTACTCATTTGGACTTAACTAAAGCAAGAAACACCTTTAAGGAGTTAACCCAGAAAGACTGGATTACTAACATGGTGGTATTCTTCACATTGTTTGGAAAAGGGGAATCACTAAAATATTTTTTATAAGAACTCAAAATTTCCAAAGAAATATTTTGTGTTGGGAGATTCTCTGAGACCCTGTTGTATATCCAGATTAAACTCAGCATTCAGGTGTTTGCCCACATAGGCAAATAGTAGTCACGCAGGTTAAAAATAGTCTAAATAGTTCATATGTATAGAGAGAGAGAGGGAGGGAGAGAGGGAGGGAGGGAGGCACTCTCAGGGCATGAGGAAGATGATTAAAGGAATTGTTGAGATTGGCACACTAGAATATTTTAAACATAAGTATAGAAATGAGCATAATTTTTCTGACCTGAGCATGCCCTTCACTGAGGATTTTTTGGATTCTTCCTGTTTTGTTCCATTGCACTTCGTTTTCTGTAGGTTCTGTAATATTTTTGTTCTTTTTGAGATTGTTGCTTCTTTGTTTCAGCGCTGTCATTACTATCTTAGGTTTCCCACTTGCAGATCATGCAAACATACTTCCATTATTGCATTAGCCTTTCTTGATTCAGCCTTTATTAATTTCCCTATACTGTTGTACTGGTTGATGTAGGGGTGGTACTTGCTACAGTCTCTCAGTGTGTTTCTTTCTGGGTCTCTCGCTGGTTCCTTTTTTTCTCTCTTCTTTTTGCCTTCCTCTTCCTCTCCCCCGTTACTTTCTCACCCTACCTCCCCACTTTCCTTCCCCCTCGACCCCCCTTTCATCTTTCTTCTGTTTCTAACTCATCCTCTTCCCCTCTCAATCTTGCTCTCATCCCCCTCCCTCCCTCTCAGCTCCCTCACCTGCTCTGTTGCTGTCTGCAAAAAACAGCATTCTGCACTTTAGCTTGCAAGTTCTCTCTCACACACATTCCTGTATTTCGAGGGAAAGTGAAAGTTCAATTCTGTTAACTTTGACAAACCATGGCCCAATTAGGGATCTGAGTTAAAATGGATCCCTAATGATGCCCTTATCAGGACTCCGCAGCACTTAATGGAAAGATCACACACAAAAAGAGAAGGCCATTTCTGCATCTGTGAAGGGGAGGCTAATTATATCTTGATTGTGCCAGAACAATATCATAAAGTATAAGTGACATAATCATGGAGCAATCTTCCAGTATTTCAAATGGGACAATTGGGTCAGAAGATCTGTAATGTTTCTATTTCGAGATTTCTGTGATAGAGATTCATAAACTTAGCATTCTTTTATCTAGCAGACATCTGAATATTTGCTTTTTTAAAAAATACATATTTTATTGATTTTTTACAGAGAGGAAGGGAGAGGGATAGAGAGTTAGAAACATAGATGAGGGAGTAACATCGATCAGCTGCCTCCTGCACACCCCTTACTGGGGATGTGCCCGCAACCAAGGTACATGTCCCTGACCGGAATCGAACCTGGGACCCTTCAGTCTGCAGGCTGATGCTACATCCACTGAGCCAAACCAGCCAGGGTAAAACAAATTATTTTTATTACCTGAGCACACATAACCAGTAAAAATTCAGAATCACATTTCAAGTTTTCCTAAACACTTGCATTCTGATTGGGGAAACTAAGGAGATTGGAAGGATTAGAAACTAGAGTTTGTGGTGAGCAGAGTTGGTGATGTGGTCCTATAGGAAAATAATAGGAAACAATTTTGATTTTTGTTGTTGCACTTGTTACTTTTTCTTTGGGGTTTTATTGTTGTTTCGCTTTTTTCTAATACATTCTTTCTCTTAAAAAAAAAGATGTGATAGTGGAATGAGAGAGTGCAGTGTAGTATTTATTACTGAGAGGCTGTCTGTTAGCTCTGAATCAACTTCCTCCAGTACAACTCTTCACTTGTGATTTCTTTTTTTATCTCCTTCATGCACCCCCAATCATTGAATAAAGAGAATACTTGTCACATATCCACACCTCAGGCACTGGGAGTCTCGGTAAGAAGGGATATAGGTGTAGGTGTTAGAAAAACTAAATGATTATCCTAATTTCATGGTGCCATGAAACTTCAGATTCTACGCTTTATTTACAATAAGTTGCACCCAGTTCCTCCTGGGGCTTTTTTTCTGCTGTGTTTTGAGTGCCTTCTCCCTGACCATTTTTTTTACTGCAGATAACCACATGTCTCAAGGATAATCTGCTCAAAAACCTTCCATTTTCTTCTCCCCACCGAGAAGCTTTAGAAGTCTTCTTCCTTCTCCCAGAATGTCCCGTGATGCATGATTTTAACAACTGGGAGAGCCTGGTGGTTCCGTTTGCAGAGGCTGTTTGTGAAATGAATGATAAATCTTCAGAGGCTCTGGGTAAGATTGATGATTTACATGTGAAAATACTTTACCATTCTCTCAAGGAAAGATGTGCCTCCTAAAGTTACGGCAAAACTTAGGTAGAGAAGTGGGAACACATTCATGTTTTTTATCTTGTATTCTTAGTGTATTCCAAAGACGCTATAGTAATGACTCTGGACATCCAAAATAGAGTGTTCCCGTACCTGTTTAGAGTTCTTATCATGACCTGTGTGTGGCGTGGTCATGAGGTCGTTTGTCCCCAACTTCTCATTATGAAGAATTTCATACACAGAAGTTAAAGGAATAGTCCAGTGAGTTCACTCTACCTGAGAGTCAGCAACAATTAACATCCTTATGTGCTTCCTCTCTCTTTTTAAAAAAAAATTTTTATTGATTAAGTTATTACATAAGTGTCTTTATTCCCACATTATCCCCCATCCCCCCCACTCATGCCCTCACCCCCTTGTTGTCTGTGGCTTCCTCTCTCTTTAGCACAGGTTACATTTTATTTTTGCTGAATTATTTGAAAGTAAGTTGGGGATATTATGACACTTCACCTATAATAATCATGCATCACATAACAATATGGAAATATACATTATGACATCATTATGCACCTAATAAAATTAGCCATCCTATATAATAAAACCCTAATATGCAAATCCATTGAATGTGGAACGACTGGTCACTATGATGTGCATTGACCACTAGGGGGCAGGTGCTCAATGAGGGGCCCTCCTGCTGGTCAGTGCACTCCCACAGGGGAGCACCACTCAGCCAGAAGCCAGGATCATGCCTGGTGAGCACGGGAGCCTCTCCCACCTCTGCTGCAGGCAGGCGGTAAGGAGCCAGGGGTCCCGGACTGAGAGAGGGCACAGGCCAGGCTGAGGGACCGCCCCCCAGTGCATGAATCTCATGCACCAGGCCTCTAGTAATTTCATAATAATTATTTAATATCCCAGCCATATTCAAATTTTTGCAAAAGATATTTTATGGACTGCTTTATTTAAAAAATCTATGTTAGTTGCCTTGGAGAATGTCCCAGCTCTAAAGTTGTCTGTTTCCTCCTTCCCTTGTGTCTCCAGTACATTGGAATTTAGTTCTAGGGGCTTAATTAGATTCAATTAAGGGGTTTCTTTCTTTTTTACATAATCCATTCTAATATTAAATCTACATAACATTGTACGCGATGAAAAGCTATTTAAAATGGGGTTTTTTGTTGCTGTTTTTTACAATGCTGAAAGGTATTATTTAAGAGTTAAAAACTCATACTGGGAGCACACACAAAAGAGTCATGCAGTAACAAGTAGTTCTTAATCTAGTTTTCCATACAGTGTGCTCCTCAGTCTGGAATGCAATGTAACTAATTTAATGTCTTTTTTTTCACAGATTAATATCAAGATTGAGGTCCTATTTCTGTCAAGGAATTTTTTTAAGACATTAAATTCTGAACTTTTTTTTCTTTTTAAGTTTGAGCATAGACTTTTTAAAAATATATTTTTATTGATTTCAAAGAGGAAGGCAAAGGGAGAGAGAGATATAAACATCAATGATGAGAGAGAATCATTGAGCGGTTGCCTCCTGCACGCCCCCTACTGGAACTCGAGCCCACAACCTGGACATGTGCCCTAGATCGGAATTGAACCCGGTACCCTTCAATCCAAAGGCTGACACTCCATCCACTGAGCAAAACAAGCTAAGGCAAATTCTGAACTTTTAGTCGCAATCGTATTCTCTGAAAATTTTAATACAAATGTGTTTTTGTAACTGTGATATATAAAAAATATATCAGGTTTTTAAAATGCTTATTGTTTAAAGTGTTACCTATAGTGTTACATATATCTCCTTTTTTCTCCCATTGTCCTGATCCCGGCCACCTGCACCCTATTCTATCAGTTTTGAAAAATATGGACTACTTTTGTACCTCTAAGAATCCAAGAGAAATCATGTTAACATTTACTTACCTTTGTATCCCTCAGAGGAATATTGGGAATCTCTGCATGACTCTGCTTTCATGGAACTGGTCCAGATGTTTAAAAGGGCCGTCACTGCTCGACTGCATTACTGGGCCGAAGATGCTGAGAGTAACTGTCACATCAAAGCTCTCCTAGAAATGTTGAAAAAGCTGCACAGGGTAAGGGTTTCCCCTGGCCTGAATCTTTTTTTTTTTAATTTTGTTTTATTGCTTAAAGTATTGCAAAGAATATTACATATGTCTCCTGTTTTTTCCCCGTGACCTTCCCCCGCTGGCCTGAATCTTAAGCAAACTCTTGAAACATGAAGTTTGTATTGCTATTTTTAAATTTTTGTTTTTTTGTGAATTAAACCATGCATATAAAAGAATATATATAGTATCTATGAACAATTTGAAGAAAACTAATAAAACAGACATCAGTGTAACTACTGCCCACATTGGAAAAGAAAGTATTTCCATTCCGGTACTATTGAAAGTGCCTGTGTCTTTTTCTCTCAGATTGCATCCCCTCATCTCTTAGAGGTAGCCATGATCCTGGGTTTGGGGTTCATTGTTCCCTTACTTTTCTTTATTGTTTTACTATGATAGGTAGATATGTGATAGGTAGATATGTGATAGAGGTTACCCTGTTTAATTTTGCTGTTTTTGAAATTTACATGAGTCTTAATTTACGTGTGTCTTACACACTTGTTCTACAAATTCTTCCAGATTAGTGCTCATGGCTGTATTCATTTTCACTTTTACATAATAGTCTATTCTGTGAATGTACCATGATTATCCATTCCAGTACTGATGGGTATACGTGCTGTTTGCAGTTCTTTTTGAGGGGGAGGGGTTCTCTATGAGAAAACCTGCTGCTATAACATTCCTGTACGTTTGTCTTGGTGCTCATGTATCAAGAGTTGGTGTTTAGTTTTCATACCTAATTCTGGAAGTGATCGGTTGTAGGATATGTGTGTTCTTCCCACAGCCAAAGAGGGGCTTTTAGAAGGAAAGCTCCTCAGCATTAGTCATTCAGTCCAGGTCTATGCCCATCCCAGTCAGATACGATGGTCACTCATGTCCAAAGCATCTAATGTCGCTACCAGTGTCTTCGCTGACTGATGTTAGCCCTGAGCCACGGTGCTCGTAGCTACTTCATAATATCCCCTGGTCACGTCGGGATAGAAAACGGAAAGTTCTCCCACAGATTAGGAGGAGATGTTCTATATATGCCTTGCCAAAGGGAACATCTGTAAATGGTAATTGTTAATCTCTGAAGAACATGAAATGCAGTATTGGGCCCCAGAGTACTTTGGATTTCTATTGCACTGTATTTTTCTTTGGACTTAAAGTTCCTTAAACCTTTTTTTTCCCTATGAATTAAAAGTAGCTAGATATTTTCAGGCCAGCATGGCTCAGTTGAGCATTGACCTATGAACCAGGAGGTCACAGTTCGATTCCCAGTCAGGGCACATGCCCGGGTTTCGGGCTCAGTCCCCAGTGGTGGGGCATGCAGGAAGCAGCCGATCAGTGATTCTCTCACATAATTGATGTTTCTACCTCTCTTTTCTCTCCTTTACTCTCTGAAATCAAGAAGAATGTATTTAAAAAACAAAAGTAACTAGAAATTTATCATAGTTATCAATTTCTATTATTAAATATTAGATATTCTTTATGTTCCTGGAAATGTGGGGTTTGGCAATGAATGAGTTGGGTAGAACTTTATTCTAGTCATGAAGAGTGTTTACTAGTAATTTGCATTTATCCTGAGAATTTAATAGCCATTAAGCAAAATTATCTTTAGATAGAAAAGTTTCTCATAGATTATATTTTATTTAAGGTACACCAGACTAAATTTCAACTGCCTGAAAATATTTTCCAAGTAAATGAACTTGCGCACTGCCTTGATTTTTATGAAGATGCACGTAGAAGGAACTCTTGGAAAACGAACTTAGTAAGTATGGCATGTATAAAGAGGAAATTGGATCATCAGTGAGTTAATATAGGCATTTGCGCTGTAACTTGCTACGTGAGTGTCCAAAATCTTTGCACTCCGCAAAATTGCCCAGTAGAAATAGCAGGGCCTATTGGGAAAAGTAAAACAGACCCCTCAAAACCTGTGCAGTTTTGGAGCCAGAGCACTCACAGAAAAGTGGTTGCTACCTGGGCAGGTAGCTTGGATCTCCCAGACAAGCATCATGTGGAGCGTGCCATGCAAATATGAAAAACACAAAAAACGAAAGGGTGGGCCTCTACCTACACCCTAATTAGAGGACTGGTGGACTGTTTAATGAATACATCTGAACTCATCTACATTTCAGAAGTGTGGGTGGCTGTAGAACAGACTCTGGGAAAGGGCCCAGAATTTACAGTTAGTTGGTAAATTAAATGAGCACTGAAAATACCAGGCCTGTATACCTTCCATTGGTACGTGTAAAACATTTCTTAGAATTTTATGTATCTAAGTACTCCTGCCGAGCGATTTGAATTGCCTTCATCGTAAGTACTGAGACCTTCATCCATCAGGGGTTTAAGGCTACGAGGTAAGACGTAAGATAGCTCTGTCCTTTCATTTATCAGAATTGTTCTCATTTCCATTTTTAGGACACTTCAGTAGACATCCAGCATCCTGTCGTATTCAGTCATTTTCCATTTGTCTTTAATATTCTAGCAAAAATTAAACTACTCCGTGCAGACTCGCTTTTAAAAATGCAGGTATGCATGCCGATTTCTTTGACTTTATTAACAAATGAAATGATAAATGCCTTCATAAGTATGCAGTATTTTGGGGGGTGATAAGAGAGCCACCCACTAATGAAACTAATGGCTGTCGCATTCAGGTTGTTTATGCTCTAATGAAGAAGGCAAAAAAGAGTGTCATAATTTGGGTTGGCTTGGCCTTGAGACCTATTAGGGCCTTAGTAGCAAAGGATGGAGCTTGGGCAGCTGGCCTAGTTGTAGAGCTTTGACCTTGAGGTTAGTGCCTGTAGTTTTCTGATTGGCATTCAAAGAGGAGTAGCAAACTTGGACTTGGTTGAAATTAGCACTATATTTAAGGAGATCCAACCGATTGAAGAAAACATAACAGTGGGAATAGAGGTGACAGAGGATTCTTGAAATTTGGACCCAAATAAATGCCTGAGATAGTGCCATAACAAAGTTTGTAAAACGTATCCTTTTTTCAGTGAACTATCATCAGCTAAATTGGTTCTGTTTGTGAACATATCCAGCAGTGTGCCTTTGAAGTTAAAATTGGACAATTTAAAATGGCTTGGAAAATATACTTCATTTAATCCTTTTGTAAGGATTAAATTTGTTAATATAGGTGTAGCTTTTAGAACAATGCCTCACACAAAGTAAATGCCCCAAGTGTTAGGTGTTATTATCACTCTTGCTCTCATGTATGCATCTATCTGTATGTGTATGAGTAATTGTCAAATATGTCATAAAAGTACATACTTTCACAAATGCAGTTACCATAATAAAATAGGAAATTGATTTATGAGTTCTGGTATAACCATTAATGAAACACTTAACAAAGGAAAATAAAAAATATACAAGAATTTTCTTTTGCTTCATCTCTTAACTATTTTCTCCTGATTTTAAATAAGTTTCCAGTAATAATCTTATAGAACTGATTTCTCTCTGTTTTGCTGAGAGCCACAGACTTTAATGGTCCCAAATTGCTATTTGGTTTCAGGTGGACAATCTCAATCTCTCTCTCTCTCTCTCTCTCTCTCTCTCTCTCTCTCTCTCTCTCTCTCCCTCTCTCCCTCCCTCTCTCTCTCCCTCCCTCCCTCCCTCCCTCTCTCCCTCCCTCCCTCTCTCCCTCTCTCCCTCTTTCCCTCTCTCCCTCTCCCTCTCACCCTCTCTCCCTCTCCCACCCTCTCTCTCTCCCCCTCTCCCCCTCTCCCCCTCTCCCCCTCTCCTCCTCTCTCCTCTCTCTCCCTCAAATCTCTTGTCTGGTTTCTCTTCCTAGAATAGGATCTCTTTAGCTAGGTCTCTCATACCTGAACTTTTCCTGCAGATGGCTTTTTTTTCTAAACTTCTGAACTTTTTTGAATGAGAACATGTGTCAGCGCACTGCTTCAGTGTTCACTAATCAGTCTCTTAGTCTGTAGATTATAATTAGCTTTAGTAACTGAAGTATTAATAATTGTATTTATAGGAAGGGTAAAGTAGTCCAGTGGAGGCTGCCATTGGTTGCTTTCCTGCTCACCCTGGCTGCCTCCCATTTCTTAGGTTCCCTGTTTCTTTGGCTCACTGAGGGTGAATACTGAATGTATAGCTTATCTCCAATGGTGTATATGAGGCTCTTTTTATAAATGTTTGTGACATGCCTGTATAACAAACTGAACCAATTTATCCCACTTTACAAATTTCTACTCAGAGCAAATGGTAAAATGAAGGGAGATATTTCTGTTTTCCTAGGAGAAAAGAGTTAGAGCTGTTTTGCAGTTGGCTGGAATTGTGGAAGTCGGAGGGTCCAGTTTAGGATTGCTGCCCACCTTAAATCTCATAGTCAGAAGGAGTCACTTGATTGAGGACGTTTTGAGCCAGTTAAGTCAATTTGAGAATGAAGACCTGAGGATGGAGTTAATGGTAAAGTATAACTCTCAATAATGTGGTGCCGAGATAAGGAAAATAGAAAGTAATGTAACAACCAGCCTTCACAGAAGGGAAATTATCTCCCTTTGCCATTGAGGTGGTCTGCCTCAGAGTTCCCCTAACTCCCCAGAGACCTGTGAGTTTCAGGTGATGGGTGTAGGCACTTCATCAGAACATGCAGGCTAAGGGGCAGTAGGGAAATGGTTGCCCTCTCCCAGCCTAGCCAGGTAGAAAGTCCAGTTCTAACCCTGAGAGGTCTAGTCCCTCCTGGCTAGTCACCACTTTTTTTAAGGGTTTTGGTGAGATGGTGTTGATACAGGGGACAATTGAGGGTTTGTTTCTGCTCTCATGCAGGACCCAAAGTTCTCTGTGGAAGAGGGAACTTTGTGTTTTTTTACTACATCGTTTTTGAGGCTATAATTGTAGATATTACCATGTTCTGAACATCTATACGTGATCTTTGGTTTAGTAACTATATAACTTGTCTTACTAATATATATATATATATATATATATATATATATATATGAATATATATATATTCTAATAAAAGAGTAATATGCTAATTGTGTCACTCCGCTACATCCCAAGCCATGCCCACCAGCCAATCAGAGCAACTATATGCAAATTAACGCAACCAAGATGGCGGCCAGCAGCCACAGAGCTAGAGCAAACAGGAGGCTTCATTGCCCCAGCAACAATAGAGGAAGCTGTGCCTAGGCCAGCTTGGCCTCTGCTCAAGGCAACAAAGTTTCAATTATAGAAGATAAATAAACCCCAGATACCTGCTTCCAGCCAGCCTTGCTGGGAGCTTGGGTGGCTGGGGACTGTGGCCAGCCTGCAAACAGCCATCAGCCCTCACTCAGGATGAGGGTCCCTGCTGGGGGGCTTGGCCAGCCTGAAAAGGGCCCTCAGCCCCTGACCCAGGCTGGCCAGGCACCCCATCAGGGATTCCCACCCTGAAGGGGCTGTGGCCAGCCTGAAATCAGCCATCAGCCACTCACCCAGGCTGGCCAGGCACCACAGCAGGACCCTGCCCTGAAGGGGCTGTGGCCAGCCTGAAAATGGTCCTCAGCCCCTCACCCAGGCTGGCCAAGAACCCCATCGGGACCCTTACCCTGATCTGAGACACCCTTCAGGGCAAACCAGCCAGCCCCCACCCATGCACCTGGCCTCTATCCTGTATAATAATCCTATATAATAAAAGGGTAATATGCAAATTGACCCTAACAACAGAACCACTGAGAATGACTGATCACTATGACACACACTGACCACCAGGGGGCAGACGCTCAATGCAGGAGCTGCCCCTGGTGATTAGTGCACTCCCACAGGGGGCGCTCTGCTCAGCTACAAGCCAGGCTGCCAGCTGCCAGTACAGCAGTGGTGGTGGGAGCCTCTCCCACCTCCTCAGCAGCGCTAAGGATGTCTAACTGCAGCTTAGGCCTGCTTCCTGCTAGCAAGTGGACATCCCCCAAGGGCTCCCGGGCTGCCAGAGAGATACCTGACTGCCAGCTTAGACCCAATCGCCTGGGGAGTGGGCCTAAGCCAGCAGGTGGACATCCCCCCAAGGGTTTCCAGACAATGAGAGGGCACAGGCTGAGCTGAGGGACCCCCCCACACCCCCGGATGCACAAATTTTTGTGCACTGGGTCATATATATATACACACACACACACACACACTTTAAAAAATATTTTTTTATTGATTTTAGAGAGGAAGGGAGAGGGAGCAAGAGATAGAAACACCAGTAATGAGAGAGAAATATTGATTAGTTGCCTCCTGCATGGCCTGTACTGGGGATCGAGCTGCAACCCCAGGCATGTGCCCTTGACCATAATCAACCTGGGACACTTCAGGCTGCAGGCCAATGCTCTATCCACTGAGCCAAACCTGCTAGAGACACTCATCCATTTTTAAAATCTAGGTAATATTCGATGAGCAGTTACTATTTTCCAGACTCTGTGAGGCATTAATCTTTCAGATAGTCTGTGGGGAAATTGAGACTTTGTGAGATTAAGGAATTTGTCCATAAGGAGGGGCCTTGTCTTATAAAGATTTTAAATATTTTACTGAGTTTTGAAACTTGCATCTCTATACAATGGTAGAGGCATTCATCCAAATAAACCAATAAAAGGAGCTTTTAAGGAGAAAAATGAGGATTTGGGGAAAGAGCAGAGAGAAAGGAATTAAAGCAGCAGGGAAAAGAAGAGAGAAATACAAACCTAAATAGTGCTGCATAAGAGAAGGCAAGGGAGAAAAGAACATGGAGAGAGAGGAGGTGGTCAGAGGTATAAAATGGGTTAGGAAGCCAAGGAGATGAGACATCAGGAAAAGTCCTTGGAATTGAGGATTCCAGGTTCTTGGTCCTGTTGGAGAAAAGCATTTAAGAAGAGAAATGGGTTTGGAAGTTGGTGACAGTATTCTCCAAAATTTGGCAGCCTAGAGTAGGAGGGGCCAGTATTGTCTGTTTTGGAAACAGTGGTCTTGAGATGTGTGTCTTCTTTAAGAATAAGGGAGAACCTAGCACATTTGTAAACTGAAGTGAAGGACTGACTCTAAAACAGAAAGGCAAGAATGGAACAACTGAAGGAGCAAAGACGGGTTATGATAGAATCATCTTGCACAGGTGCCCCTCCTTAAGGAACAAACAGCCAAGCCAATAAATGCTTTATGTGTGCCCTGGCTTTTTTGTGTTTTTTTTTTTAAATCCTCATATTTCTGATTTCTTTTTGTTTTATTTTTATTATACTTAGCCTACCTTTTAACTGTAACAATGGTGCCAATTGAGGTCAATTGAGTGTTAAAGACTTTAGGCTCTGACGTGTCACAAACATAGGATTAACCTAGGCTGGACCATTGAGTATTTTATAATCTTGGGGACGTTCAATTCTTGAAGCCTCATAGAAGTAATAGGATATTAAATATGGTAATATGAATACGATGCTTACCACAGTGGCTGCCGAATTCGTGGGCCCACAATAATGTTAGCTCTCACTGCTGAACAATGTAATACATGGCAATACACAGCCTGGAAGTGATGCATGATTTGCTCTGCTTCCTCAGGTTTCATTTAGTGAAGAAATTGGATATGAACCTGGAGGCGTCAGGACAGAGTTTTTCCACTGTCTGTTTGAAGAGATGACTCGGCCAGAATATGGGATGTTCATGTATCCTAAAGAGGCTACCTACATGTGGTTTCCTGCTAAGGTAAGTCCCCTTTTCTTTGCTTATGGTACTTCCTGACAGAAAAGGTATGTCACATACCATACAAAATAAGATGGCCTAATTTATTTTATACTAGGAGAAGAATTAATTATATAATCTATATATGTATATATAAAAGCCTAAGCTACCAACCTGTTGCCTGGTCGCTATGATAGGCACTGACCACCAGGGGGCAGACACTTATGCAGGAGCTGCCTCCTAGTGGTCAGTGCACTCCCACAACGGGAGTGCCACTCAGCTGACCCATGGGTGCAAGAGGCAGGGCTCACAGGTGGGGACTGACTGGGCTTGAGCCAGCCACAGACGCAACAGGGCCAGTATGAGTGGGAGTGGCAGGCAGCATAGACTGCTGGTTTCAGCCCAATCCCCACAGGCCACGCCGAGGGACCCCACCAGTGCATGAATCCATGCACCGGGCCTCTAGTTGTAGAGATAAAAGTTTAATTTGAAAAAAGATAATGATTGCCCTCGCCGGGTGGCTGGGTTGATTAGAGCATCATCCTGTACATCAGAAGGTGGCAGGTGACAATCCCTGATCAGGGCACATACCTAAGGTGGCAGGTTTGATCCCTGGTCGGGGCACATATGGGAGGCAACCAATTGACGTTTCTCTTGTGCACCTGCTCTCTCACTCCCCTCCGTTTCTTTTTTCCTAAAATTAATAAAAACATATCCTCTGGGAAGGATAAAAATAAATACATACGTATATAGACTATTATTTCCTCTACTTTCCCTGGATTCTCATGTTCACACAGGAGAAATTATGCAATATGTGTTTTTGACCATTTATGGAATGTCTGGATAAAATCAAATGCTTCTCTCTTAGGCACTCAGTCTTGGTCACAGTTCTATTTTTCCTGATGAACTTGAAGACAAAGGCTGTGAAAGTAAATTGTGAAAACCTTAGTTTATAAGAATTACTGAGTCTAATGTGCTACCATGCTTGTTCACTTACTTATTTTTTATGGAAATAAGTGGTATATAACACTGTATAAATTAAACATTGTGCACATGTTGATTTGATATTTATATGCTGTAATGTGGTTGCCTCTGAGGCAATATTTAGCACCTCTGTCACATCACATAATTACTACTACTTTTTCGTGGTTGGAATAATTAAGA
Source organism: Murina feae (assembly GCA_004026665.1). Lineage (NCBI taxonomy): Eukaryota > Metazoa > Chordata > Mammalia > Chiroptera > Vespertilionidae > Murina > Murina feae. The sequence goes on along the minus strand of PVJC01007344.1, from coordinate 2,308 downwards.
TCTAGTCTCATAGTACATTTGATTATTTTAATCCAATGTTGTTATCTGTATTCACTACTGTACATTAGATCTCTAGAACTTATTTACTATTTGGGCATTTTTTTCTTCCCTAAACAACATCTCTCAACCTCATTCTGTTCATGCTTTTGCTGACCAACACTGTGACGGGGATTTAAATTGACTTAATGATTGAATATACATCCTGAATATTCTTATCTCAGGATTTTTGGTTTTAATTTGTGATTTGATTTTGTGAAGGGGGGGGGGACATGTTTATTTAATATAAAGATACCATTGTATTGGCAAAAACTCATAATATGTTGTTTTTTTCTCTTTTCAGCCTAAATTTGAGGAAAAGAGATATTTCTTCTTTGGGATTCTGTGTGGACTTACTCTGTTCAACTGCAATGTTGCAAACATCCCTTTCCCACTGGCTCTGTTTAAGAAACTTTTGGACCAAACACCATCGTTGGAAGACTTGAAAGAGCTCAGTCCTGTCTTGGGAAGGTAAGTAAACATGATTCTTTTTCAGAGTTCTACGTAACATATATTAGAACAAATATTTAAACACACCCTCTCAGTAATATTTTCATGTTCAATAGTAGCATTCTGAGTACTTGAAACCAGTTTTAACTTTGGCAAGAATTGTTGGATTAATAATTTAGCTTTTTAAAATTAAGAAAAGTTTATTTTTTTTATATTAGTCCTCAGTGCTTGCATTAATCTTTGAACTTTATTTGCATAGAAACAGTCATAGACAGATCACAGGTTACAATGATGTTTATGTTAAACTAGGGGCCCAGTGCACAAAAATTTGTGCACTTGGGGGCTGGGGGTCCCTCGGCCCGGCCTGTGCCCTCTTGCAGTCTGGAACACCTCGGGGGAGATGTCCACCTGGTGGCATGCCTGGTCAGCCTGGGTGAGGGGCTGAGGGCCATGTTCAGGCTGCCCACAGCCCCTTCAGGTTTCGTGCACTGGGGATGGGAGGGCTGGTGAGTGCAGGCCTGGACGTTTCCCACTGGAGGGCCCAAGAACGCACATGCCTGGTGGGCCCACACCGCTGAGGGGACACACCTGGTGCAGAGCTGGGCGGCAAGCCAGGGGCAGACATTGGTGCAGGATCCCTCGGTGGGGCCCTGCTGCTGAGCACACACACCTAGGGTGGAGCTGGGCAGTGGACTGGCTTCGGATTCTCTGGACTGTGCAGCAGACACTCCCGCATGCCCTGTGGAGGCCCCCAGGGGGCAGAACCAGGCAGTGGACCCAAAATGGCTGCTCCTGCAAGCCCCGTGGAGGATCCTCTCTCCTGCATGCCTGGTGGTGGGGGCAGATCCAGGCAGTGGACCCTGGACGGGCCCTCCTGGATGCCCCGAGGAGGCCCCAGGCCGGACCCCCCGCCCCCTCCACTGAGCTGACACACCTGGCACAGCTATGCCAGCCGCAGAGGCTCCCAGTGCAGAGCCGTCCTGCCAGCCTCCATCTTGGCTGGGTTAATTTGCATACAGTCGCTCTGATTGGCTGGTGGGCCTGGCCGTGAGCAGAGGCTCAGCCAGCCTCGGCAGGCAGTTGCAACAGAAGCCTCTGGTTTGCTCTAGCTCCGTAGCTGCTGGCCTCCATCTTGGCTGGGTTAATTTGCATACAGCCACTCTGATTGGCTGGTGGGCGTGGCCGAGAGCAGAGGCTCAGCCAGCCTAGGCAGGCAGTTACAACAGAAGCCTTTGGTTTGCTCTAGCTCCATGGCTGCTAGCCTCCATCTTGGCTGGGCTAACTTGCATACAGCCACTCTGGTTGGCTGGGAGGTGTGGCTTGGCTGGTGGGCGTGGCTTAGGTGTCTCCGGTAACAGTCAATTTGCATATTACTCTTTTATTATATTAGATACTAGGGGCCCGGTGCACAAAAATTTGTGCACTTGGGGGGTGGGGGTCCCTCAGCCCAGCCTGTGCCCTCTTGCAGTCTGGGACACCTCCAGGGAGATGTTCACCTGCTGGCATGCCTGGCCAGCCTGGGCGAGAGGCTGAGAGCCATTTTCAGGCTGCCCACAGCCCCTTCAGGGTTCGTGCACTGGGGGGTGGGAGGACTGGTGAGTGCAGGCCTGGATGTTTCCCACTGGAGGGCCCACGATCGCACACGCCTGGTGGACCCCCACCGCTGAGGGGACACACCTGGCACAGAGCTGGGTGGCAAGCCAAGGGCAGACGCTGGTGCAGAATCCCTCGGTGGGGCCCTGCTGCTGAGCAAACACACCTGGGGTGGAGCCGGGCAGCGAACTGGCTTCGGATTCTCTGCATTGTGCAGCAGATGCTCCCG